>WURT03038769.1:0-14879 GCA_009936505.3 Holothuria glaberrima
TAGCCTGTAGACATACATATTTGGCGTGTTTTAAAATATTTTTTCTCGGTCTGTAATTTCATTTGGGGGGCAAGTGGAGGGCGAGAGTTTCAACTGAGGGGCTCCCACCCCTGACCCCCGCCTCCGCTGGCTACGCCACTGAGGGTAGACCACCCGCCCCACCCTACTGGCTACGCCAACGGATCTTTTCCTGGTTGTGGGTCCAGACCCCCTCCCGAACCCGTTTTTTCTTTTTTTTTTGTCTAATTCGCAGTGAAAAAGTTTACTAAGGTGTTCCGTTTATCTTCTATCACAAATCGGTCGCAAACTATCAAAATTTTGGTACATCCTTTTCAAATTATAAAAATATTAGGTCGCTTAAACTTTCAGTTCTTTCTTACCATCTCAAACGTAGTTCTTTAAAGGAGCAGATACAGGTTTTGTAAAAATTCTTTGGCGAAATTTCCGTGAGCTTTGCACATGATTGTTACGGTTTACACTCCATACCTGAGAACTATTGTTAGGACGATAACGCATGGGATGATTTTAGTGATAACTATTTTCCGAAAAGAAGAGGTACACGTCCATTCTCAGACTTCCATCCGTCTAGATTGAAGAAGGTCATGTGGCAATTTCATATTGTGAACAGCATCTGCAGCGTGATCTAGGCCTAGTACATGATTTGAATTACATCACTCGTTACACAAGTTATCCAAAGATTATAAAGCGCCTTACAGAGAATATGCATTACCTGCTTTCAGGGCTGGATTTGCGGCGGGGCCAACCGGGCCCAGGCCCACATATTTAGGGCCCCCTTTTGGGTGTCCAAAAAATGAAGGCGTAAGTGCCCTACTGTCCGTCCGTCGATTTTCAACATGTAAAATACGGACCTTTGTTCGGAACTCCACACTGAACAAAAGTTGTCTTTCCATAAGTACAAAAGTGAAAATGTTTACATGCAACTTGGAATACCTGGGAAGTTGTGTTGACGGCACGGGTGGTATGGGAGCGCGTGCCCCCAATCGATATCTAAAAAAAAAAAAAAAACAAACAAAAAAAAACAAAAACTGAAAATTTTAGAATGATCCCCAAAGGCGTTTAAGCTATAGATTTCTGTATGGATAGGGTGAGGTGTGTTTTCGACCAAATGATGGATCTATTGTCATCATTTTCTATCACAAATGATTCTCAAACTATCAGAATTTTTGCAAATGCTTCCCAAACTATAAAAATTTTCGCGCTTCAAACCTCGCCTCAACGTTGTTCTTCAATACCTTCTGATAGCAACTTTTGGAGAAGTACGGCAGCAAAGTTGAAATCTGTTTACGAATTACCAAGTAAAAGCTTGGCTTTTTGAGTGGCACGTAGGTTTCTTGGGCAATTAAAAGTGTCTCGTGCAGAGCTTGAATGCAGTTTGTTTCATGGATATTTTATTTAGTGAAAAATTTCCGCGCGATTCGACCGTATTCGTCACGGTTTGCACTCTATCTCATGACCATTTTTAAGTTAATAATACATGGAACTATTCTGAACACAACACTTTCCGAAAAACAGAGATACATCCTCAGACATCTGTAGGGGCCTTGCATCAACATGGGATCTTTCAATATAATTCTGAAATGCGCTTGTAAGTCCTTCACCCCTTTTGCTATGCCTATCAGGGAGGTCTCATATCACTGCATCTATACTCTCCCTCTCTCCCATGCCCCATTGCTGGAAGCTGTTCGTCTGGATTTTCGTTCACAATTAGTAAAATACGATAGTTGTAAAGTGCTCGGCCTCGTCATACTCTATATTATCATTTGGATGTCAGGTAATGAGCATTATGTTATTGCCCCATTTCATTTAGTTAATCCAGAGCTTCCAGGCCAGCCTTAGATGCCCTTTTATAATGCACAAAGAAGGAAAGGAAAATTTTCATAATAGTCCAAGAATGTTTCTGTGGACTCCTCGCAGGCGGTTTCGCCGAAAAACTTATATGAATAGACGGCAGGAAAGTAACCAGAAGGGGGGCTCCAGGAGGTTTGTTGAACACGTCTCCCTCTCCTAGACAACATACTCTCCTATTCCACCTAACCAAAATTAACATTCACTAAATGATGGACATTTTCCAGCCATATATGACCAGTTCCAAAAATATCCCAAAGATAGCACCATTTTACATCTAAGCAACCTTAAATTAACATAAATTTCTCAAAGGGGGAGGGGTGGTCCCTCCTCTTAGACCCCTCCCCCAGGGCAGCATCTTTATGTAGTGACAATAGAAGGATCTTCACTGCTGTATACAAACACAGGTGCACATAAAAAAGTGAAATTTACTCAGACTTGAGGGCAACTGAGGTGGCATTACGACGTCATCTGCAGTGCCCAATAAGCAAATTCTGGCGGTGCCTTTGCTGGGAAGTGACATTTCTAGCGATATGGGAAGCATTTTCCGCCAAATTTTTCTTGCCAACCTATGGTGGCGTTCCGCGCAGATAGTGGGGCCTAATCGTGAAAGGGCCCCCAAACTAGTTTGGCCCCCCACAAGCTAAATTCGGCCCTGTCTGCTTTCATTTCAAATCCTGGCGGTGGCACTAGAGCTATACCGGTAACTGAAGAGGTGATGGTTCCGTTTCTGAATGGGACATAGTTACAGCCATTTTATTGTCTGTGGTTTGTGTCGTAAGAGTCACGAAATTGCACAATTTCATGTAACACCGGGAGGGAAACCTCTTCCGAACCCCCCTCCACTTCGCTTCGCGAAACATTTGTCTACCTCTAAAGAACATTAGAAGCGTACTAAATAGACCACAGAAATAATAATTCGACCATCGGCGCCTTATTTTACTGAGGTAGAGAAGCAATTCCCTACATGGGGCCCAGGGTGAAAAGTCCACTGAGGTCCTGGGGTATTTACAAAATTCTGAGCATTAGAATGAAACGTTTAACTATTTCCTATACTAAACAGGCCACGAAATGATAATTTTACCACACCTCTTACTAGGTCGTATGTGAAGCCAGTCAATTTAATGATTCAAAGGGCTTGTAGGCAGTATCACGGTAGTATATATAAGGTCATTTTAAAGGGGGTGGGGTGGGTGGGGGGAGACAGTTTGTTTCCTGATGAACACTTTACCGACCGGGTTCGACTCGGAATACGTGACACTCAGAGAAAGTGCATGCCGTGGGGTTTATCTTTGTAAGACCTGCAGTCGTTAAATTTTGAGTTCCAGCTGAAACAACCCAACGGTTCAGAAGGCACCGCCGTGAGCTCCACCCGGAGACTTGAATAATTTTTACCTGAAAATGGCATTGAATTAGCTCTTTAAACAGATAGACCTCGAAAGTAGATTTTCACTACTATTTTGTGTCAATGTAGTGTAAATTTGTTGGTGCAACGTGATTATGGATGGGAAAGGCGGATACTGGCATTATAGTTGCATTGAGACAATATAATAATACTACTCAAGCTGTCTGATTCTGAAATGAATTGGAAATGGCGCAATCCACACCCTCTTGGGATTTCTGGCTATGTCTCTCATTTCTGAAACGTGCAAGAGAGTTCTCGTGTTGGAGACTCTGCATACCATATTCAATTTGGATTCTGCATATCATTATCTGTGAGCGGCTGAAAATGCTTTGTTTCCTGTTTGTTGTCACTCGTCCTGCTACTAATTTTAATACCCTTTGACAGTCGAAGCTATGCTAACACTCCTTTTCACCACATGTTTGCAATTTGCATACAGGTTGACCTCACATATGCACAATTTGCATACCTTTTGTCACAAATACTTGCAATTTGCATACCCGTTGTCCACACATACCTAGTGAGAATGAGAACAAAATCAGAATCAAGAACAGAATGTCACTATAATAATGAATGGCATGCGATAAAGGAAGCTTCTTTTCCGATAGAAATAACTCGCAAAATAAAACTCTCTTGCAAATTTCCACCCGGTTTACTTTTCGCTTGTTTCATGTGTTAATCGCAAGAGAGCGGACAACGAAACCAGCTCATCTAGACGCAGAATAGACAAAGTCGCCTCTAGACCGTTTTACAGAATTTACTGTTCAACAAGAAAAATTCAACATGATGTCCCATCCTCTTTTGTTGGTGCTCTTCGTAGTGACTTGTGCAGTAGCAGCTCCTACTGGGTAAGCTTAGAACAAATTATTCATATCTAGGGGCCGTACAGCCTGCCGAGGGAGGGGGAGGGGGGGTGTTAGCTTCCAGGCCAGTAGCCATACGAGGCTGTCAGCTTCCCTGAGATTCCATCCTTAAATAAAAGCTGGTCTATTGAAAAAGAAATGTAGAAAATGTGCCAATTATTTTTAATGCCCTAAGAACATGGGAATTGCATAAAGGGTTCCTTTTCTCACATTTCCTCGTGGAGATCTCCGGATCCCGCTATGGATGCTCTTCGTGGTTTGCTAGTCATGACAAATAAGCCCTTTCCCGTAAACTTGGATTCATCCATGGCCGGTTACGGAATGGTGTTGCACTGAAAAATATGATATACAGAATGCCTTAGACTTGTAGGATTTACCTCTTTAGGTTTTCTTTGTACGCATGTCACAGCATCCTCTAACGAAATTGTAATTCACTTCAATGCCTAAATTAATGAATTTGTACAAGCCCGGTTTCCCCTGCAAGCGTTTTAATCGAATAAGTTTAAGAATCTACCCTTTGGCCTTGAGGTTAAATTTTTAAAGCACGACATGTTTATATGCAAGTTACAAGGCCTAGAAAGTACCATGTGAGGGGTGTTTTCGACAATTTTCTTGATAGTGCCATTAACTCGCCTCTCCCACACCTTGGTAGTTCGCAAAGGCTACGACCCCGATATTAATCACTTTTTTACCTGCCCCTTGTCTTGTCTTTTCCAATCCTTGCTCTCATAGACGGATTTCCGGGGAGGGTAGGGGTACTAACGCATTTTTTGGGAGAATTCGATTGGGGATGGCTTTTTCCACCCTAGCAGGAAAACATAGGGAAATAGTAGGGAAATTTATCTCCCCCTCCCTTTTGACGCTCCCATTTGACTTTCACTTTTTCACACACTAGACTGATTACTTACTAATACACAAAAGGAGAAGAACGAGTAAGACTTCAAACAGGGAGGTGTTATTAGATGGAAATCCATCGAAAACTTAATTTATGCTAATCCAATTAGATTGACAGTCAGAGTGGAGAATAAAACCTTTAATTGGGGATTACTGCACTAAATGGCATTGAATTCCTTCGTCTAATACCTAGGCAACCACATCTGCTCATTCATACCTACAGCGACTCCAACAAAAACGATTATCCGGAAAAATGCTTTTAAGTCTAACTAGTTGCCGACTGCAAAGTACGAAACACTGTTCCGACGTTCAAAACGACTGTTTATTGCCAAGGAACCTATTGATGTTCGCTATAAACCAATGCTCATGATTTATGCAAATGAGAAAAAGAAGTATAAGACTTTAAAACTTTTCTGTCGGTTTTTGACTAATATTCACATTGGCTCGCATGATTTAAAAGGCATAACCCGATTGAGCAAGTTATAGGGAACTAGACAAATATGTTGTAAATAGCGTCCAATCACGTCGAAACCCTCAAATTAATTTACAGCTTGAACGACTGGCAATGTTAAGGCAAGGGGCAAATTTCTCGATCTGCTCATCGAGATGTAGCAGACGACGTGTCCCACTTGTACTTAGTTCTTAACACCTCTTAAGCCTATTGAATCCTAAAGAACAACACACAAAAGAGATTACTGTCGGCAACTAGTAGGGTTCAAAGAAAGAGTTTTCGATATATCTCCATCTAATATCACCTCCCTGCTTCAAATGTATCTTGCCGGCAACTTTTCATTTGATAAAATCCATCTTTCTATGAGAAGTGAGGATGGAGTTATTGTAAGACCATATACGGTAGACCTATCCAATCCCCCTTCTTGCAATGGCGTTTGAATTTCAATGCCATTTGTATGCACTTGCGCTTGTTCTGTTACGATCATTTTCTCTTAATCAAAAACAACTCCGATGGTCTTCCTTAGGTGCTTTATGAAGGAATGTGATGAAATTCACGCTTATCACGCAAATAGAGTATGCAGATCTTCCGAATGTTTTCTAGATAGGGGGGTTGAAGCGCAAGTCCCGGAATTTTCGTATTTTGTGAGGTTTTCGGCTCATGTATAAAGATGAAAGAACCGATCTGAAAATTATTGAGAGCTACGAAGGATTTAAAGATTGGGTTATAAGTACAATGCACACGGGGTGCAGCTTTCCCTAGTTTCCTGTAAGTGGAAAATTTAGCCACACGATGCACATTGACACAATCTTATCCTTAACCTTAATTTTTACCTTGGAAATTTCTTCCGACTATGCCCATCGGACACCTTAAATGAGAGGGCTGGTTACCTCCTCCCCTCCCTCGAATGTAGAGAGGGATTTGTCCTCTTCCTACCAGAAAGATGTCCTGATTCAAATTAATTTGCAAAGCCAACCGATACTAACAACATGTTTATACAAGGCTACCGGAAAAACTGGATCATGCTTGAAAACAATTATGGGAAAATGCAAGAAACTTTAAATCTTACTTGTCATAATCTCTTAGGCCTTCTCCATACCATATGAATTTTAGTTGCACAATTTAAAGAAAAGACATTCGAAGTCGTAGTCATTTCAAATGATTGATAAGTTGGAAGACGGGGGGGGGGGGTAAACAATGGCAAAGCAAAGGGGACGTAGAGAAGTCGGCCCTGACGTGATAATGATATCTTCCCCATGCAAAAATATCTAGCTAATCTTTATGAACAAAGGCTATGGTTTTAAAGCCAGAGTGTGATGTGGAAGTGAGAGTGTCGTGTTATATGATGGGCTATAATACCAATTCATCTAACCGTTCATACTAGTGTTCGTGGAATCGAGCATACGGACGAATCGTTTTATTTCGTTTACGAATAATACTGAACTGTTGAATTTTGATAAAATTACAAAGGATATTTTCACAAATCTTTCGGTGACCGTAACTTTCTGAATACTGCGCCCCGTTTGTGGAACTCCCTTCCTCTATAACTTAGGTCTTTGGATTCCATTGTTCAATTCAAGCGAAGTCTTAAAACTTTTCTATTTTTGTTTTTTCAACATCTCTAAATTTTGCATCTTTCAGCGCTCGTAAAGCCCATGGAATAATTCTTGTTAGAGTCTGCGCTGTACAGACTTATCATTAAAACGGTATTGCATAATAGCATTACACTTCATATTGAATTCCCCAGTCCTACCAACTGAAAAGAGCCGAGTACATTTGGGTTCATGTTGTATACGCATCCAATAACGAAATATGGTTCGGAAGACGGACAGATAGCTTCCGGGGGACGTTTTAGGGGCGAGATACTAAAATGCAATAGTCGTATCCGATTTTCAGGGTGGCGCGGTACCACCAACCGCTAAAGGCTTGACAAATAGGAAGGCCTTGCCGAGAACAGTCGACCCTCCAGGTTTTACCTGACGCATTCTAGCTTTTAGTCGGATTTTCCTACCATCCCAAGCGCATGCCCCATCCTTCCGTCTGGTTTCATTTTTCTGAAAGTAATCGTTAACGTACTGCGGCTTAATTTGAGGAAAATTAATGCCAGAATAAATGAGTTAACATTAGACCACTTGAGATAGAGCCACACCCACTTTGTACGTACGGTATATCGGTTACATTGCTATTCCTTTCCCAGCATTAATTTAAGGGGCTTATTGAGTTGGTTCAAATCTTGATGGTAAATGATCAAAACACTTTTTACATAGTAATCACATTCAACCATTTTCCACAAAACTACCATTTCTCACATTTTCGGTAACTATAGGAAGTGTTACATGAGTAATGGGGCTAATAGGAAACATTGTTATGCTTCACTACTTGTAACAATAATAATCAATATGAACTCAATGAGCCCCTTCAAGGAAGACTTTAATTCCACCACTTGAACCAACAGGGGTGTTGGGACTCAGTAATCTTTCTCTTTTAGCCATATATCCTACTTTTACCATACAGATTTACCAAGGAAGCCTTGCAGGAAATCTTAGGTGGCGGCGGATTGAATGAGTATTTGTGAGTTTTCCTTTTATTCTAATTCCATCTCAATTTCTTACTCAGTTTGTGGTATATTAAATTTTGAAGTTAATTCACCTACCTCGAAACATTCGATTGCACAATAGTTTAAAATGTCCCTTTTACACAACTAACCTGAATGCTTTTTTGCTGCTGAAAGTAAGTGGCTGAACCTGAATTATTCCTCTTCTCTTGCAAAATACATTGTGATAACGAGTCACTCTATAGCAATGAAAAGGTGACCACATTTTTAGCAAGGTGCAGTGACTTTAGGAAACAGATTGAAATTTGAATAGTACAATGGTGGCATTATATTATCACTCCCGAGTATTTGTAAGTTATCCTATTTATGCCTATTTCCATAGAGTTAATGTTACAATTTAATCACCTGTGTAATGGTTAGACGGGCGTATCGTGGTACGCATAGGGATATGGTTATATACGTGGTAGGCATACGCATAGGGTGGGTTATATACGGTACGCATACGGATAGTGATAGGGTTACGTGGTACGCATACGGATAGGGATAGGGTTATATAGCTTACGTGGTACGCATAGAGATAAGAGTACCCTAGGGTATACGTATAGAGGTCTGTACGTAAAATTAGTCTGTATTTCTTTAAAATCGTTGGCCGTCAGCTCGGCTCGTATCGCTACAGTTTAGGGCTTAGACTTGCTATACAATTTCAGTGCATCGCGTCCTTCTTGCAGTGTACCGCGTTCGAATCCCACTCATGCATCCTTGCTTTCCATACTTGTTACGCTTCTTCTTCCACGCTGTTTTGGAACTTGTTACTGAACTTTTAATTTGGAGTTTTAAGTTGTAATTCTACGATACTTCCGGGCACTGGTTCTAAATTAGTACCGTTCTTGTTAAACAACTCACATTTATGCTGTTTGCTTCCTTTTCAAATAAAATGTCAATTTACTGTTTGAACGTTTCTCTTTTAGTTTCTCTTTTTCGTATTCAGTCTGTCTATACTTTGGTACAGATCTTAAATTCTGGCAAGTAAGATATGTAAGATTCTTTCTGTTAGGATGTAATGTTTCAATTGGCAACATTTCAGTATCCCCATGGCAGTCTCAACAATGGCTCGATCTCCCCCTTCAACCCCCACAGTCCACTTGTAACTTTCAGTTTGTGGGGCTTTTGTCTTAAAGGCCAATTTAACTTCCTTGGCCCAGTCCCGGAGTCATAGAAACCTTCTGACAGGAATGAATTTAATTCTTAAAGGCAGGGGTAAATTTTCTGTGCGTTGTTGAAATCATGACTCATTTTCTTTCCCCAATTTTTAGAGATACTCGTGACCTGACGGAGAGAGCCCAGAAGTAAGTTCGCATATCGCATATGTTTTCTATTCTAGGTCTGAACTGCAAACACCTTGTACACTAACTGCTTGTGCCAAAAGTGTAATTCCAGAGGTTAATTACTAGTCCACCTACAGGCTAGATATGTCAGATCACTATCTTGGACACTATCTTGTAACAAATTGACACAACAAAACTAGACATTTTCATTCCTCGTTATACATAATGTAACCATTAATTCGGTATACAGTCACCGGTTTCCTTATTTTGAGAGAGGTTTAAAGCTAATTGATAATTCCCGACCTCCTCCCCCTTACACTAGGACAATAAACGAGAATAGTCGTCCCTTCTGTTATCCTTTGTGTAAGCCATATTTCCTTATATTTACTTTCTCCATTTAGATTAGACAAGGCAGCCTTGCAGGAAATCTTAGGTGGCGGCGGATTGTCAGAGAGAGCCAAGAAGTAAGTTCTCATATCGCATATGGGTTCTATTTTAGTTCTGAACTACAGAGACCTCCTGGTACAATAACGGCTTGATGCATAATTATTGTTCCCGAGTTCAATTTCGGGAGGCTAGATATGTCAGATCACTATCTTGGGCGAATATATGAAACTTTAATCGACCCAACCAAACTAGGCATTTGCAATTATCGTTATGCACGATCTTACTAGTAACTCGGTGTAACTTTGCAGGTTTCCTTGCATTTTGAGGAACTTAGGTTTAAGGAAGATTTGATTATTTCCGGCTGCCTTCCCCCCCTCCGACCCCATAACTATGAACGACAATTGGCCTCATTTCTGGTATTCTTTTTGAGCCACATTTCCTTAAATTACTTTCTTCATTTAGATTGGACAAGGGAGCCTTGCAGGAAATCTTAGGTGGCGGTGGATTGAATGAGTATTTGTAAGTTTTCTTATTTATGCTTATTCCATCTAATCTCAGTAGTTTTGCTCACTGACAGATGATGTCGAAATTTTAATTACTTACTTCCAAGTCAACTTACGCTAACTTTTTTTGCTTCCTTTAAAAATAAATTGTTTGACATTAAAGCCATTAGTTTCTTGCAAAACACATTGTGAGGAAGAGTATTAGTCACTCTCTAGTTACCAAGGTGTAACTTTTGGAAAACGGATTGTAATTTGTACAGGAATGCTATCACAAATTGTTTCTCCGTCTAATAGTTTCAATTTACCGATTTAACGTTTTTCTTAGTGCAGAAAATATTGCCACAATTGGCTTTGGAATAATAATTCCTATCCAATTCTATAGTTGGGCAGACTAAAATTTTTTAGTTCAAGCAAGGAAGGAGTAGTTTCATAGATGGCTTCTTGCGAAGCGTATCTCCAGTGCCGTCGGAATCGGTGGCTATAGACGTTTTCACGTGACGTCATCACACTTCCGATTTCATCTCACCGTCCATGTTGGCCGTCAAAGGGAGGAAACTACCAATTACTTACATTATTAGGAAAGCAAAGCAAGGTGGATTGCAGTGATTTGACAACAAAAATTGGTCAACAACTCCACATACTAGACTGTGCAGTACACTCTTCGTGTTGGTTATAACCAGGGTCGTCAAAAGCCGTTCTCGCATAGCAGTTTCCGATGTAAATGAACATAGTAGCGATACAAATTTAAATGTTAATTGCTATAGGACATAAAAAATGCATAGCAGTTTTGCAATGTCCTAAAGGCGGACCCTTGTAATAAGTATGCTACTCTGAATCTTAGTTAATTTAGTCTTATCTTACTAGTGATAAAAAAGATGCAACTTCGTGGCATTTTGGTGCACCAGAATTTCTCTCACAAAACTAGCTGCAAGTATTTGTACGCGTTTAAGTTTTTATATCTTTATAAAGTTTTATCTGTAAGGTGATGTTTATATACAAGATAAAAGAATATGTCCGGATATTTTAAATTTGGGAGTGTATCGACTTGGAAATTAAATAAGGATCCTCGGTTCCTCGATCCAATTGATCTCCCTTTTTGAACGTAATGTTCCTGTGTTTGTCGTCCATTTATTGGTGTTTGACAAAAGGACTCGGTTTCTTCCAACATTTTCCACTGCAATATTGAACTTCATCATACTCACATACGGTACGCTACTCTACATACGTACAGCACGCCGTCGCCAAGTGCAAGTTTGACGGCCAACATGGCGGGTAACCAAGAAGTCACGTGATATTGCGACGTCGGGGAAAAACCTCTATAAGGCTGTCGCCTTTCCCTTACCCTTTCATCCGCCTGTAAATCTCACCTTGTAGGGTTTCGTCTTAAAAAGATCAGTTTCCTTTCATGGCCCAGTCCCCGCAGTCTCAGAAAACTTGTGGCGGCAATGATTTCCTGAGGTAAAAGTTTTTTGCATTGTTGAAATCATGGTTTTTTCTTTCTACAATTTTTTAGAAATACTCTTGATCTGACGGAGAGAGCCAAGAAGTAAGTTCATATGAGTTCAATTTTAGTTCTAAACTGTAGACACCTTCTGGCACAATTACAGCTTGTGACATAAGTGTTATCCCTGAGGTCAGTTACGAGTGCTCAAAGACTAGATATCTAAAATCATAAAGCTTGAGCGAGATATCTAGCTTAAATTGACCTAACCAAACTGGCAATTTTCAATACGGTAATTGTTAAACACGTTATGACTAGCAATTCGGTATTGCGGCACCTGTTCCTTAAATGTTTTGAGGCAGATCTAAGGAAGACTTGATAATTCACTCCCCCTCCTGTCACTTCTTCTAGTCTCTTAAGCCAAATTCACATCACATGTTTGCATAGCTAATGAACAATTCCAACAAATGGTCAAACTTTGAAGAGAAATATCTTAAGAACGGTAAAAGATATTATAATTCCAATGGATTTTTGATCAGGGGATCTTAATCCAGCTTTGTTGAGTAGAACAACTGAATTTAGTACATGTCCACAGACCAGTATTTTGAGACAGGTTTAATGAAGGCTTTAAATTCCCCCTCCCTCTCAAGAGTCATAACCAATTAGTCACTATTTTCTAGGCAAGTCAAGTCAAATACAGCTATTTTAGTGACCCGAGTCGAGTCATTGACTCGACTGTCCGTGTCATTTTAACTAAGAGTCGAGTCATTGACTCGAGTCTCCGTGTTACTTTAATAGGCTAAAATTCCCCACAATTTTTCATGTCAGGTGGTATTGCAAGGCTCTGACTCGAGTAGCGACTTTACAAGTCTGCTCCCCCACTAATAGAGAATGAACGACAATATCTCCTCCTTTCTGGTATCCTTTCTTTTAAGCTAAATTTCATTATATTTACTTTTAGATTGGACAAGGGAGCCTTGCAGGAAATCTTAGGTGGCGGCGGATTGACAGAGTATTTGTAAGTTGTCCTGTTTATGCTTTTTCCCATCTTATCTCAATAGCGCATTGAGATGTCGAAATTTTATCACTAACTTCGAAATCATCTCGCCTTTTTTTTTGCTTCCTATCAAAGTAAAATGTTTGACCTTAAAACCATTATTTTCTTGCAAAATACATTGTGAGGATAGAGTTGGTAAAATAGTAATGAAAAATTAATTAAAAATAAAATGAAAAATGAAAAATTAATCAAGGTGCAATAACTTTAGGAAAGTATATAGGCAAAAATGACATCAAAAATCTTCATCTAATATTTTCAATTTACCAATTGAATTTTTCTCTTTTAGTAGAGAGGGTTTTGTCACAATTGTCTTTGGAACAATAATTCTTATCCAATTTTATACTTGGGCAATGTTTAAAATTTTCGTATAAGCAAAAAGGAAATAGTTTCTTATAGACGTGATATCTCTATATTTGGAAGCATTTCTTCCAAAGCGCATCTTCAGGGCCACCTGTCTCGGTGGCTAAGGCTGCTGGCTTCCCCTTTATCCCTACCACCGCGTGCAATTCTCTCTTTGCAGGGTTTTGTCTTAAAAGGTCAATGACCTTCCATGGCCAGCAGTCTTAGAAATCTGCTGACGGCAAAAAAGAGGTTAATGTTCTTTGCGTTGTTGAAATCATGACATATTTTCTTTTTAGAGATACTCGTGACCTGACGGAGAGAGCTAAGAAGTAAGTTCTCATATCGCATATGGGTTCTAATTTAGTTCGAAACTGCAGAAATCGTCTGGTACAATTACTGATTGTGCCAGGAGTAATATTGATCCACCATCTTGGGCGAGATATGTACAACAATTGAACCAACCAAACTAAGCATTTTCATTCATCGTTTTATTAGTAATTCGGTGTACCTTTTCCGATTTCCTGTATTTTGAAGCAGTTTCAAAGAATATTGATAATCCCGCACCTTTCCCCTCTCACTAGGACTAATGAACGAAAATTGATGCTCCTTTCTGATATCCCTTCTTTCAACCATATTTCCATGTATTTACTTTCTCTATTTATAGATTGGACAAGGTAGCCTTGCAGGAAATCTTAGGTGGCGGCAGCGGATTGAATGAGTATTTGTAAGTTGTCCTATTTACGCTTATTCCCATCTAAAGAGTTTATTCAAATGATGATAAAATTAAAACACTTCAAAATCAACTCACATTTAATTCTTTCCGCCTCCTTTCAAAATAATAAAAAATTGACCTTAAAACCCATTACTTTTTAGCAAAACGCATTGTGGGAATAGTTGGCATAATAGTCA
Organism: Holothuria glaberrima; assembly: GCA_009936505.3. Taxonomy (NCBI): domain Eukaryota; kingdom Metazoa; phylum Echinodermata; class Holothuroidea; order Aspidochirotida; family Holothuriidae; genus Holothuria; species Holothuria glaberrima. The sequence goes on from WURT03038769.1 coordinate 13,995, forward strand.
CTCTATTGCAATGAACTCATGAAAAAAGTTTTTGTTCAAGCAAGAAAGGAATAGTTTGTTATAGAAGGGATATCTCTATGTGGCAAAGGGTATCTCCAGGGCCGTCTAAGTCGGTGGCTAAGGCTGTCGCCTTCCCCCTTCCCCTATCAACCAATTGCAACTCTCACTTTGCAGGGCTTTGTCTTTAAAGGTAATTACCTTCCATGGCCAAGTCCCCGCAGTCTAAGAAATTTTTTTGACATCAAATTCCATTGTTAACGGAGAGGTAAAGTTTGTTTTCGTTGTTGAAAATCATGACTTATTATCTTTTTCTATATTTTAGAGATACTCGTGACCTGAGGGAGAGAGCTAAAAAGTAAGTTTACATATCGCATATGGGTTCTATTTTAGTTCTGAACTGCAGATACCTTTTTGGTACAAGGTTTGTTGCACAAGTAATCATTCTCGAGTGCACGTAGAGGCTACTTTGTCAGATCCCTATTTTGGGCAGAGATGTGCAACTTTAATCGACCCAACCAAACTGTTCATTTTCAATCATCGTTATGCACGATGTTACTAGTAATTCATTGTACCTCCACATGTTTCCCGTTATATTTTGCGGCCGGTTTAAGCAAGACTTAATAATCGACCTCTACCCGACGCGTCCCACTTAGATTAAAATCGAAAAGTAGTCCTCCTTTCTGGTATCCTTTCCTTGACCACATTTTCTTATCTTTTTTTTTTATTTTCCATTTAGATTGGACAAGGAAGCCTTGCAGGAAATCGTAGGTGGCGGCGGATTGTAAGTTCTCCTATTTCTGCTCATCTCAATAGCTCATTCAGTTGATTCAATATCTAATGTTGAAATTTAATCACATACTTCGAAACGACGATTGTGCAATAGCT
>WURT03038780.1:0-33845 GCA_009936505.3 Holothuria glaberrima
TTTTGACCTTATTAACATGATATCTCAAGTAGGATAACTATGAGGGATCTCATGCTTGTCATCTCAAGATTTTGTCTTATGATGCAGGGGTCTAGTGTGAGCACATCCTAAAATGATGTAGTCAAGAAGTATAAATTTGAGGGATGAACCTTGGTGTAACAAAGCTACCCCCTCCTGTAGGCAAGGAATCACTAAGCCTTTGAGCCTTCTGGTTTAAAAACTTTTGTCATTTGTTTCAAATTTACCTTGCCCTTTTATTCTTTCAGTTTCCTTTTTAAACTTTCTTACCTATTTCTTTGTTTCTGTTATGCTCTTTTCAAAGACACAACTTGTCTTCTTCAGTTTCAGTTTTGTCTTTGACAATTTTGTCTTTTCTCATATTCTCTTTCTCATCATTTCTCTTATTTCTTGTGTTTAAACCCTTCCCTTTTTCCTCATTTAAGTGTCTCTCTTTCCTCTTACTTCAGTGTCAGTATTAACTCTGTACTGTACAGGTTTGATAAAATCATCTTTTATTTTTGAATCTTTCTCCTGCAACAATATATTGTCCATTTCCTATCTGTGTGTGTATCCTTCATTTTCTTGTCCTATTTTGGGTACCATGCACCTGTTACATTTTTTGCCAGTCATTTCCCTCCCTTTTCTTCTTCCTCATTTACTTTGTCTGAACGTCCGTACATTCATTTATTTTGTCTACACAAATACAAATCAGAGGTACAGTATCAGTACAGACAGGATACTAGAACAAACAGTTTAATGAGCTAGTAACCTAACACAGATATCATTCTCCAACTTACTACCTGGAACTTTCCTCCTTTTTCAATGGCTTCCCTGACCCACCCTACTGTTTTGTGCATTTTTGCTTGACTTTGAACTTTTCTGTCATGTCTGATATTTTTTTTCTTCTCTTAATAATTAGCAAATAAAGAGGAGGAAGTTACCAAATGGAGTCACCATAGAAGATTTAGAAGTTGGCAATGGGAAGATAGCTAAGTCTCACAACATGGTATGAATGTTAAAGTTTATTTGAGTACTATTGTGAGAGTAATATATGTGTGCAATATTGATGGAACATTAAACATTATAAAAGATAGTTATCAGTCAGTTATTTTAGAAGGATAAACTAGCAATACAGTAGGTTTGCCTAAAGGTGGGGCTACACACATGCAACTCATTCATCGTGAGTCTGCAAAACAGCCAACTCACCATGGTTGGGAATGTGATGTTCTCGATCCAAGCTTGATTAGTTGCATGTGTAACCTACCTTAAAACTAGTTACTGACATGGGTCGCAGACAAGTTTTTGTCTGTTGGGGATGTGCTGTAGCAGATTGAAAAATCTAATCTGCACACTAATTAGTTGGATATGTAGCTGCATTAGAGAACGTTGCAGACTCCCCATATGGTGTTGTATTTACACAACTCAACTAAATTGACGTCAATACAGTAGCAACAAGCTGGCACCTGGTAGAAACACTCCCATCCCCTTTTTGAAGGCCTAGAATCAGGGGCGTCAATAGCAGGCATGCTTTTTCCAGGGTGATTAAAATGGTGATTTTCAAACCTCACTTTTCTATTGTCTTAGGGAGCTATATCAAATTTCCAACCCACAGCCAGAGGTCTATTATTAATACCACACTTAGGTTCTATCCCTTTAAGATCGCAAACAATCACACGGTGGATTGGACAGGATTGTAATCAAAACTCCCTCTGTATGCTCTGCATGCTGTGGCTAGGATTTCATGGAGTTGGATTAAATGTCTATGCATGGGGTATTATTTTCCACCTATCATCAAATTGTGTAATTGGGCAAGGAAGGAACTCAAGTGGACTCTTTAAAGTGACCAATTCATTGGGGGACATGCCCTGTGTGCCCCTGCCCTATGTGCCCCCATACCAAAGTGTAGGGAAAAACATTGCCCCAATTACTAGTAAAAACTCACAACATTGGGGTGATTTAAATATATTGGATTTCTTTTACAATGTAATATGAGCTGTACTTTTTCATCATGTTCCGCTCTCATCCATTCGGGCCTATATATGCTGTCTCATTATTACTTCATTATTACTTAATGCTTCTTGTAATGCCCATAATTTTGTAGGTACTACACGGCTTCCTGTGATTTCTCCGTTAACTTTACTACCAGGGTGTTGCCCCTGGACTCCTCAAGAGCCCTATAGGTGAGACCTTGTATGCCACACCAAAGGAGGGAGCACTCTGCGCAGAGCGCTCATGCGGCCCCTTCTGTGCTGTTGGATCATTACCGCATGTTTGTCCCATTTTGATTGAGATTTGTATCCCTACCTAAAATGTGTAGACTTAGACCCATCAGTTTACCCATCTCCTCTGTTGGCTTTTCGATCACCATCCAAAAAAATTTGGCAGAATAGAGTAGTCATGTAGGCTTCACCCTGCTAACCTATGGCAAGGGAAGGTAAGGTCACAGCAAATTGTTGTGCGGGTGAAATTGCTGCACGATTAGTTGTATCTTGATGGATAATAAGTGGTGAAATTCCCTCCAGCAACTATTCGAACATACACGCAGGTATCAGGGGAAATTTTGGAACATACCACCCCCTTTTCCCATAAGTCTGTTATCGATGTAGAAAGCCTGGCGCTCCCATATCTTTTGACAGTGTACGGTCTTACCTACATATGCCTTTTCGCTTTATTTGTCGCCGACTTCGGATCAGTGAGCTCACAACAGTGGATGGGGCTAAAGTCATAGTCTCCAACGATTTTAAGTCTATTGACCTGGTGTCGTACAAGCCTCCTACTCAAGTCTATAAAATATGACTGGAAAAGGATGAGAACTTGTTTTTTGATAAAGGGTACAAGCTAAAGACATACCTAGAGCTTTAAGTGTGGACAAATGTGATGAGGGGGTTGGGGGAGCTCCCTTTGTGATGGCGAAGCAAGAACCAGCGGGCACGGTAGGTGCTAAGACCTGATAAGAGCAGGGGGGGGGGGCATTTTGAACAGTTATGTGAGCGCTCAGAGGATACTATTTAGTATCTTTTCATCCCTGGTTAAACCGGATTACTTATCTTTATCAAATGCCCCTGCAGCCCCTATACCCCTATCGCCCCAGGGGTGCACCGTCTTCTCCCATCCTGGGATAAAGAAACAGAATTCACCATGATGATGTTTCTCCCATTGCGTCAGCAACCATATGTAGCAAGAAAAATGCCTGATCTGGTTGTATATGTGACCGCTCTCGTCGGGAATCCAAGGACTGGCGATTGAGTAATCGGCATTAAATTAGTTTGATGGGTAGCCCAGCGACTTGTCGAATTGCGACAGATCAGTTGCATATGTAGCTGCAACCTAATGATGTCGCAAACTATCTTGTAGCAAGTTGAATGTTAATCATAGGCTTAAGAGGCAAGGAAGAGAAGGGGGGAGGAGATGGGTAAAAACTGTCATTAGAGTAAGGCTCTTTTTGGGGGAGACAGGTTCTTTTGAGTAAACTTGAAAGTAGTCCTGTTTACTTGTGCTACACATTGTGTGCTTTACAGTCATTTTATAGTTAACAGTCAAGGTTTTGCATGTTGAATCTATGTTAAGATCTGTTTCCTCCATTTTGCAGGTTGGTGTGTATTACAGAGGAATCCTTGCCAAATCAAAGAAACAGTTTGATTCACTTACATCAGGGAAACCATTCCGATTTAGGTTAGGGAAAAGTGAAGTCATATCAGGCTGGGATACAGGACTCATTGGTGAGCAGATTATGTGCTTATGATGTGCTTAAATGGGTATTTTCATAATGTATTTGCCATTAGCTTTGTCCATCCTAACCACTTGACAGTCAGGTTTTACTGAAAAAGTCCTTTCCTTAACAGCTTTCAACAGTTGATTATGGGAACCAGCCTTGATAAAGGGGTTTGAAGTAATGGCCATGTATATGTGGAATGGGTTAAACCATTATTCAAACCCTCAAGATTTGTCTTCTGTTGGTTGCTTATCATCAGAAAATTCAGACATTATTTCAACTTTTGAGTGTTAAAAGTTGTTTTTTTTTCTTCATTCAAGGTATGAGAGTTGGAGGGAAGAGAAAGTTGGTCATTCCAGCATCACAAGGGTGAGAAGAACATATTGTTACTTTCTCTAGACAATGAGTGTTCTGTTGCTGGTGATATTAGATTTTGAGAAATTCTTTTCTGTTATTGTTGTTCAAAATGGCCCTACTACAACAGTTTTAAATAGTAAAAGGGCCATTTTGAAGAAGTGGCTTAGCCAGAATTTTTTTGTAAGGGGGGCAAGGCTTTTCTTAAGGGGGCAACCAAAATAGATGTATGAATAAATGTCTGCCCTGACACCTTTTTACGCACTTACTGTACTGAAGCCCAGTGCTGTGTGCAGCAGCATGAACATTGTACATGACTATGGTACATATATGTAGATATTACATGCATGCAGTAGGCTATGCTTTCACAAATTAGACCAGGATACCGTCATTTCTTGTTATTGTTTCAGTTAAGTTCGTACATCCAACTGTCCAGATTGAGTGATTGCCAAGCACATTTATCAAAGTTTGTGTGTAATGTAAATGTCGTATTTCCATCTGTCAAAGAAAACTCTTCCTTTTCTTATTTAAACACATTGCTTGAATTTTTTTTTTTTTGGGGGGGGGCAAGGCAAGGATGTGTTACAACCAGCATTTCCTCTAAGAAATTATCCATTGGGTCAATATATTCAATGTAAGAAAATTTGGCTCACTAGAAATATCAATTTAGTGGAACTGCATATGCATAGGGCATGTGTTGTTGTTCACACTGCATCAACTTTAGGAACAAATATGAAACCCTCTTTTTTTCATTTTTAACTAACATCAGTGTGTCAAATTGACAAATCATTGTGTCAAAATTGCGTCATAGTTAGCTTAGCAGAAACTCTGGTTACAACATAATTTTGGGGAGCATTGCCCCCTGGCCCCCATGGCCATGCCACTGTTTTGGAGTAATAGGAACATATACAAAAAGGAAAACACCACTTTTTCTTCATGACCTTCTTTGTATTTGTTGACAGTGTTTCTGCTGTATGGCTTTGTAATAAATTATGCTACTGATGTGCAAGTGCTCAATTGGTATTATAAATACACTTTGAATAGGAATGACTGTAGGTTTCATATGGAGCCTAGAAAAATAGGAAAGCCTACAATTTGCTCTTCCAACCATTTGGACTTGAGGATCTTTATATAAGTCTGTGATTAATATTCTATAAAGTTGCTAAGGGTGGTGTAAAAATTGATGGCATTTTTCCGTGAATAATGAAATATATGCAGTTTCTTTCATCCTTCCTGAAGAAATAGGTTTCTTCCAGAGGAAACTGTTCCTTGTTCAAAACACGAGCTAAATCTTATTATCACTTCTCCTCTTCCTCACAAGTGACTTTGATGTTTCGGTACATAAGTATGAATTCTAAAGGTGTATTGAGGAGTTATACTGCTTTGTATGAGTGAAAAGAGTGAAAAGAGTCTTTATTGGATTACTGTAGGATACAGGATTATACACCCTTCATGTATACAGAAGTATATACAGTAAGGGTGGCTCAATTTACCCTTTTAAGAAAGTTACTTTACAAATTGTGGGTATGTTGCAAAATGAGGGTTAGGAATGTCTGTACTTGTGCTATTTGTATAAATCATTTAATGACATCAGACTGAAGTGTGAAGTATTAGATTACGATATGTATGAGCAGAGCGGACTCCTTTTTGTTATGCTACTTATTAATTTATTATAGATCTGATGTGTTTTAAGCTATTAAACCCATAATGGGCAAGTCCTGATGAGGTTTACATTTTTCTAAAATTAAGTAAAAAGAAGAACAAAAACAAAAGTAATGAAAAAATCTGGAGGAAAGATGTACAGGGAAGTTATACTGGAAATTTTATCAAGTCCCCATACAATGGACAAAATGGGATAAAGATGGAAGAATTTTTAGTGTGATTTTGGAAGTATTTTAATCTTGGGTGGGTAGTTTAGAAATATTGCCATATTGTCAAGGAACCTGAAAACACTACCTCTTATCCTACTTTTAATCATACTGTTGACTGACTACAGTACCTGTTGCTCAAATGTATCATTCTTTACACATGTGGAAATTTACTGCACAAATGCATTGTACTATAAGTAGTGAAGGGTACACTTAGGGTTTCTTGAAGCAGTACAGTACTGCTGAATGAGAAAGACATAAAGCAAGTGCGAACATTTTTCTCTCTACCAAAATTTTTTGTTCTTCAATGTTGAAAATTACCATCTTAATCTCAATCAAAGGAGTATCGATAAAGTGTGAAGTTTTGTTGTACCAAAGTTTACAAAACTGTTTTATTAAATGTACAAAACAAGGAAAGTTTTGCTCCTGCTGTATAGTTTAAGCATCTTGAGATCATTTTATTGAGAGTAATGCTACAATATGGTGTGATCAGCATAAATAGTAACCTAGTGAGCACTAATACTGTCTGTCTCAGAAAACTTTTTCTCAACTTTCCACATTTAAATAGCATCATTATATTGTAGTTCATAAATTTATGCAAGCTTTACAATAAGTGGGAGTTAGGCAATTTTTATCTGATGGTCCCTGAGATGTAGTGCCTGGTTTGCTTCAAAAATATATGAAGGTGACTTTAAATTTTTGCAAAATATCTGGTTATATATATAATCCCCAACTTACCAAATCCAAAACTTAGATTAGTATTTAGTAAATGTGCATTTTCCTTGAACTGTGCAAAATTTGCTTGATTCGTGCACACTGACTCAAGCTCATGAGCTCATTCCATTTTTTACATACATATAACATGTAATAACCTGTTATACCAAGGAATTGATAGGAAATTGGCATTGCAATGCAAAATATGGACTGGTGGCCCTTAATTGTAAGGCTTGTTTTTAAGAATGAATATTAGAACCATCCTCTGGTTCACATGTTTGGATCAAGAAAAAATCTGGATTGAAGATGTTTGGTTTCTTTAGTTTTTTTATTTGTAATATGAGTTATTGAGGGGTAAATGGAGGCATGTGATTATCTTGTGAAGAAAAGAAAAACTATTTTCAATGAATGTTGTGAAGGTTACTGCAACATTTTAAATGTCCTTTCACCCTTTAATTAAATTCTTCTTTCTTTTTGTAGGTATGGCAAATTTAGAGTAGGAGAGATACCTCCTAACAGCACCTTGATCTTTGTGGTTGAACTGAGGGAAGTAAGGTGAAATAAAAACAATATGAAGTCATCTGTCTGTGTCAAGCATCTTCCAGTCTTCCATAGTTTTAATGCATTTTACTTTCCAAGGATTGAAAACTGTTTTATGAAGAGACTTTTAAATTGCTGCTGATAGATCTCCAAAGAGATGGTTACTGGGATTAGAAACCATCTTAACCATGAAATAGAAATGAAAACCTCATTTTTGGACAGCAAATTAAGTCAAGAAGCTTTGGCTTAGTACCATTGTAGAATGAGCCCTTTTAGCTCAAAAGTGATTGGGGAGTTTCAAGTCTGCAGGAGTGACCTTTGCATTGTTTTGACGAACTAAGTAGTAAGAACATTAAACACCTACTTATTTTGTGTGTTTTTCCCTGTGTCTGCAGGACTGACCTTTTGTTGTATTGGGGAATTATGCACATTTGATGCATTTTGAAGTCAAGAGACGTAGATCCAAAATACTGTACACTGTATAAACTGTACATACCAATGGCAAAATTTCATGACCCTTGTGATAATGCATGCACCAAGACAAATCTTTCTAATTTTTTGCAGCATTTTATGCAACACAATGCTTATTATGTTGGTGAGAATAAGCCATGTGAGTAGTGTAGACTACTTTAAATCACTCAAAACCAGGTTGGACCCATTAATAGAGCCCCCATCTAAAGAGAGACTATGCATTCAAACTCATGAGATGGATGTATGCTGTAGGTGTGCCTATCATGCTTTATTTAAATATGGTTGCATTCTGTATGTTTATGATGCACATATTTCAGGCATCATTATGTCTTCCTATTCTTCAAGTAATACTGTGAGTTATTATATCTTTGTTTGGGCTGACCAATGCTGCACATGGCATGGGAAGGCTATCAGCACCCCCTCCCCCAATTTCAGTATTTGAACCCTGTTTGTGCTTGAAGGTAATATATTCAAGCTATTTTTTTTGCTTTGCCTCCCTTTATGTGCTTTGAGTTCTCAGTTCTCAGTTCACAACAATTTGTCTGGAATATTGAAAGGTTTGGTGTAATCTGAAAGCATGAAGTAAGGAGAAGCATTTAACTGCACTCATATCCTCCAAATCACTTTATCATGAGCATAAAGTAATCATTTTGAAATGGCAGTGCCTTTGAGACTCCTTACTAAACTTACGATGATAACCAGGTAGTTTGTGTTGAAAGGTAACAAAACCGTTGGTTTCCTGTGACAAATGTGTCATGTAATTTTGTATGTCAATTTATGTTTTAGGGATCAAATTGCTGCATTTAATACTAGGCAGCATCTAAGAGTTTTAAGGAAGTACTTTCTTCTATTTCATATCATGGGCATTTTTGAGTTCAGATGTTTTATTATCACTCACAGGATTGACCTAACTTAAAAAGTTGTGAAGTATGGTTTAGTTTCTTTTGGTAGTGAATAATCCTAAACAAATACAATTTGCATATTTTACCACTACTATGTCTTACCGTTTTTGTTATAGATTTTGTTAATGTATAGAAAAAAGAACAGGTAAAAGGTATTTGCCATTTTTGTGTTTGGTCCTTCTATGGTCCCACAAGGCTTGGGAAAACTATTAGTACTTTCAGTATCGGTATTTTGTGTACTGATTACACCAGGGGCCGTCTTTTAGTGCCCAGTGAGCACTAGGCATAAGAGGAAGGCAAATTTTTAATGAGTGCATCCACGATCATTTAATGTAGGTTCCAATATAAACATTGTGACATTAAAATAAACTGAACCAGATTTGTGGTAAATAACAGGAAACTTGACACTTTATTGGATTTACAATACACTGTAGCAGCATTATGAAAGAAACAAAATAAAATGTCTAGGTTTAAATTTATGACACCTTCTTTTTGCAACCTTTTGTTACACATCTTCAGTACTGGTTAAAGTTGTTTGTCTAAAGAGTACTTCCTTCATAATTGTTAAATGAAAGTTTGAAAAATACAGTACTGGATGGAGTCAGTTGCAGCTAAGTGTATCATGGTAAAATAAGAGATGACCGGAAGCATTCACAAGTCATCTTGTCAAATGATGTAATAGACTTTTAGAGTATGCATTCATAGAACCCATGCAACAAAAATGAAATATTGTATGGCACAACTGAAAAAAATTTTCAGGACAGTGCCCCCCCAAAAAATGACTTTGCACACACATATTCACTCCTTTGTATTCCAGGGTTTAGTTTTAGCAACTAAAGTAACTGCATTGTCTTATTTTGAGGATGACCTTATGCATAAGCTTGAAGCAAGCCCTCCATGTCACAACACAACAACTTTTAGGCTGAGATACATTCTTTTTCTTGATGAATTTTCCATCAACTTAAATCAATATTACCACAGCCTTAACACTTCTCAAAAGAAACATAAGTGTAAATAATGTGTGCTCATGATTTCAGGCCTTATATTTGTGTCCAAAATAGTTGATTGAGATTGTTGGAAATTATGCGCCAAACTTTCAAGTTAATTTTACTTTTGTGCCATCTCAAAGGACATACTACCAGCAATTCAAATGGCCACCATGGCATTACAAATAAGAAACGATCAAATCTTGTAACAACAAGATTTCAGAATGCTGTTTGTATTTACTTATTATTAAGTTTGTTGTTCTATCATTTGAACTGGTATTTTGGTTTGTTGGTTTGTTTCTTTTTTTGTCAGGGCTAAAGTTATCCCCTAAAAGGGTTCAGATTCTCCATGGATTCTTCCAACAAAATTTGATTTAGGCCCTCCTTCATTGTCAATAAATACCTAACCACCTCACATGAAGTGACTTTTTTCCATGAGAAATTGTTGATGGTTGAAGAGAGATTTTTGTGTTGCAAGTTCTACCCTTATGTGAGATGTCAATCAAAACATGGTTTACCTGCCAGTATTAGTAACTACTCTGCTCTTCAGTAGTCACGGCACATTGACCAATCAAGGTGGCTATAGTTTAGGTGCTAGTGGAGCTGTGTCCTGCATGCTGTAACTATCCCTCTAAATAATTGAACATAGACAACCCAGCTCTTCAAAGGCTTTTAAATTGATACCATACATACCTCCCTGTGGTAAAGCATCTATTCTATTCAGTGTGGAATGATTGAATTTATACATGCCTAGCTATAAACAAGTTCCCTGCTGCTTTTGGCAGCTGTTTGTTGTGCTTTAATTCTTCCCTGAGATTACATGATGTTATCAAGCAAAGAAATGACTTTGTGATAAATTTGTAGAAGGAAGGCTTTCATCAGGTAAGGTTTCCACCTTTTATGTCCATAAAAGGTTATAATGATCAACAATTCTCACTATTGAAAGGGCGTACTAAGCAGGCAGTCCATAAAGTTGCAAATTTCATCCCTCTCAACTTTGATCCATTTTTTGGATAAAATTTAACAAGAAGATAAAGGCTGGAAACTGTTAGATTATACAGTCAGTTACACTGGACCACTGACCTATGCAATTTTCATGGTTATGTACCTACCCTTCGTCAGACTTCATATTTGTCAAATAATGACAATAAACAAATTTTAGTTAATAAATCCTTGACCATTGACCTACAACATTATCAGTGATGCATGCATGCATGCAAAATGTTTCATTGCCGATCAGTAACCTACCACACACTCAGTTTGAATTTTACAGCACTTACTGTTTAAGGAGGATTTTGCAACTTTTGTGCAAGATTTAGGCCAGTTTAATGGTTGACCTACATTTGAACTCTGACCTTGGCCCTTTGTGATCAAAAAGCATAATTTAACAATTTTTTTGCATAGCTCTAAACATATCATGTGGTTGAAAGACTTTTTATCATACTGAAAAAAAGAGCAAATTTGACCTTTGACCTCAAATGTTAACAGTGATGCATGTACAGGTTTTCATGGTCAGGTACCTAACCACCAAGTTTCATTACGATCGGACACATGGTTTGTGGAGGAGCTTGGAACACACCTTTGACCTATGTTTGACCTTGACCCTTTGCAATCAAATAGTATTATTTTAATTTTGTTCTGATCGTTCTTTAATTATCATGCAGTTTAATGACTTTCTCAAACACACTTAGTACAGGCAAGTAATGGCAAAAAAGGAAACGTGACTTTTTATTTGTGACTCTTCAATGATGCATGAGGAAGTTTCCTGTCCAGGACTATCTGCTCACCAAATTTCAACGAGATCAGACATATGGGTTAGAAGGAGTTTGCAACACTTTTTTGCTCACTCTCTCGCACACACCTACACACACTGAGTCACTAAGGCACTCAGACAAGCCTGTAGCCAAGAGGTGGGGAGGGCCCCCTTAAAAAGTTATTGCCCCTAGGTAACCAAAATTTAACAATGCCTTTAAGAAGGTTAAAAAGGTGAAAGGTAAAAAATCACAATGAATATTTCATTTTATTGACATTTCTACCAGTATAGTAAAAACGCGTTCAGCGGTGTGTACCCATACCCTTAACTTTGGGGCTTGCTACAATAAACGTCACTGTTAAAGTCAGCCAAGCAAATAAAGTTCCCGTTTTACAAAATGTCATATTCAACTGATAGTCTACAAATTGTTAGGAAATTAGGGGAAATACATAGGTAAATAGGAGGTAAGGAGGAGCGTAATAGACAAACCAATAAAAATGGCCAAGGGGGGATTACTTTCATTAATGATTTACTTGATAAAGAAGGAAAGTTTTATACATATGATTATTTCGTCAATACTTGAAATATAAAAGTAAACTTTCTTGAGTTCTATAGGATTCTTGCAGCCATTTTATGAACATTATTCTTAAGAGTAACCAACTGTGTTGTAAGGCTATTGATGATAAACTTTTAGACTCATCTGCTATTTGTGATAAATCCTATACTAAATGGTCCCGTACTCTTTATGTCTCCAAAGATTCATGGTCAATGTATTGTTCCATTCCTTTCCATTGTTCCAGTGATGTACAAATTAGGTGGTTTCAGTATAGGCTCCTTTATAGAATTATTCTTACTAATAAATATCTTTATCTTATCAATGCTACAGAATCAGATAAATGTACATTTTGTGGCAATCATATCGAAACGATTGATCATCTTTTTTGTAACTGCTGTTATACTTCAACCCTTTGGAATTACGTACATAACATCTTTGTAGATGCTGGAATTAACTTTGATTAAAGAAATAATACAGTAGCATTATTTGGGGGTGATTTCGCACGTGAACTCTATCTAGTGATAATTTTAATAAAATACTATATATTCCGCTGTAAGCAAACGAAAATACTCCCTTCTGCTATCGGGATATCACATTATTTAAGGAATTATTTCATGCTTTCTCCTACATACTAAAGAAAGACCTAAAAGTGGGTATCTGGGAGCGTTATTGGTTGCCCTTGTTTACTTTATTGGATTTGGATTTTTAGGTACCGTATTTTTGAAACGTTAAATTTTCTTAGATTGAAAAATATTGCAACAAGTGACAAATAAATGAGAAAAAAAAAAGAAATGACCATCCCAGAACAAAAATCTATTGTAGAAAAGTTGAGTGGTTGTGAATGGTTATTTTGGATGGTCATGATGTTGGTATTTCAAACAATTTTCTGTTTCAAACTGGACTGAAACTATTTATAGTACCATACAAATTGTTTACGATTACCGTTCAAAACCACTTAATCTGTTAATGTTATAACAGTTAAAACCATTTGAAACCAGTCACCGCCGTTCAGAGTTAAATCGATTTTGGACAAAAGTTGAACGTCATTTCATTCCAGGCATTCAATTTTTTCCTGTTAGCAATAAGGTTAAGTACGCATATAAACTCGTCGCTTAATAAATAGTAAACTTGGGTGAAGGAGTGAAAGAAAGCACCCGACTTAGCCCGCTATGACAATACTTATAGAAAGCCAAAAAATGAATAAATAAATAAAAGGTAAAAAAACAAAAACAAAAAACGAAAAAAAAAAATAAAAAACCAGCAAATTGGAAGCATCACTAACATTTACTTGACATATCAGTTGCTTAGACTATGTACGTAGCCGACTTGTTGCGTCTATGTGAGTAGCCGACTTGTTGCGTCTATACGAACATAAAAATGTTTGTAAGTATGTCAAAACAGTTTGTTCGGTAGAAAGCACTATCACAGCTTTATCATAAGATAGAATAAAGCATAATCGATATCTGTACACCATTTTGGTCCAGGCACAGTAAACGTCTCTTGGGAAATTCATCGACCGACGTTTTCATAAACTGAGTCGTAGTCTTCGAGGTGCCTCAGTGTTGTATCGAAAATACACTGGTACTCTTCCTGCAGGTGGAAAAAATATGTTTCACGGTAGTGTTTGAAAGATAACCAAATTCTCCAATGACGAGAAACATGGAGTTTGTTTAAATCCAGTCTTAACATATGTTCGCTTAGACCAGGAAGCTGGAAGTATTCCACTAGCTCCGTGCTTAGATACAGCACGCTATCCCAATTAGCTCTCCCAACACCCAACTCTCTGATTCAAAGACGCCTACATTCAATTACCTCTTTTCTAAATTTATGATGAAATAATAATGATTGATGTGTACAACATTAGAAGAAGACGAAACTAAATAGGAAAAATGGTTTATAGAAATGTAGCGTTTGTTTCTGAGATCATGAATTGATTTTTAAGTTTGGAGGTATATAGTACCTGCACGCCACTACGACAGAGTGGTGGCGCGTGGTCAGTTTGAAACTACCACCACAGCATTGACGTACCTTGGTGGTTAGCTTAGATAAAAGAACCTTATGCATTCATGATAATGGTGAGTGTGTGTGTGTGTGTGTGTTCGTTAGTGTGGTCGACTGTGTGTGCGTATATGTGTGCATGTTTGTGACGTTCTGCGTGTTTTTCACGATATCTGATGGCTGAAACTTAAAGGGCAAATTTCGTCATCTCAGATACATCGAACCCCAACTCACTTCTTTGCCGCTCACTCAGATTTTGCAGGCATTTTATTTTTAAATGATAGAAATAACTTTGGAAGTCTATCATTGCTCTCTAAGCGCATCTTTGTCTTTAAGTGCAATGCATGTTTGTCGATTATTTATTATTTTATGTTATGACAATAACCAATGCTTAATGTTAGTTACAAAAGCGGCAGCAGCTTCCCAAAAGTGAGGATGGGGGCATGACCGCCTTCAGCAGAAGATCTTCCGGCGCAAATCATAAAGCCTTTCAGTGCAAATCACAAAGCCCTGGAAGTGAGGGATCCGGGGTTCAATTAAAGATCCGGGGTTCAATTAAAGATGCTGTAAAAAAATTGGAGGCCAGATAATCTGTGGTGTAATGAGAGGTATTTCCCACTGTTTAAGTCCATTGAGTACTGTTTCCACTCTTAACGAGTTTAAATTTATTGTTTCAGTTATTCCCCTCTTTGAAAATTTTTGAAAAATTAGGTGTCCTTACATGCAATCTGGTGCCACATATGCATTTTTTAAGAAAATTTTGTGTTACAAAATTTGCATATTTTTAGGAACTTTAATAAAAGGGTATCAGTGATTGCCGGGCTGGGAAAGGGGTGTAAGGGGAGGGGTTGCCCCTCCCCTTTGGAATTTTTTTGAAAAAACAGGTTTCTTTACATGCAATCTGGTGCTACATATGCTGCCTTTTTTATTCCTTGACGTAGTCGTAGGAATCTATGCGATGGTGATGTCGTGTTTGTGTGTATGTACGTGTGTGTACGTGTATGTGTGTGTATGTGACGCTTGGCTTGTAAACACTCTATCTCAAGAACAGTAAACTCAATGGATCTCATATTTAATTTGTAGTTACCCCTTACTGATTAGATGATCTCTATTGTTTTTGGTGAAGGTCAAAGGTCATTTGGGGTCACCAGAGGTCAAATGGTAAACACCTTGGAAATTGCTCGTAAACACTCTATCTCGAGGTGTGTAACTTCAAGGAATCTCATACTTGGCATGTGCATGACCCATATTGAGTAGATGATCCCTATTGTTTTTTGTGGAGGTCAACGGTCATTTGAGGTCACCAGAGGTCAAAAGGCCAAAATCTTGCAAACGCTGTATCTCAGGGAGCGTAACTGTGAGGGGTCTCATACTTAGCATGTGGATTGCCAATATTGAGTAGATCATCACTATTGTTTTTGTGGAGGTCAAAGGTCATCTGAGGTCACCGAGGTCAAAAGGTCAAAATCTTGTAAGCACTATATCTCAGGAAGCGTAACTGTGAGGGATCTCATACTTACCGTGTGGATTGGCATTATTTAGTAGATGGTCCCTATTGTTTTTTGTGGAAGTCAAAGGTAATTTGGGGTCACCAGCGGTCAAAAGGTCAAAATCTTGTAAACACTATATCTCTAGAAGGATAGCTGTGAAGGATCTCATACTTAGCATGTGGATTGCCCATATTGAGTAGAGGTCACAGGTTATATGTGGTCACCAGAGGTCAAAAGATCAAAAACTTATTAACATGATATCTCAGGTAGGATTGCTGTGAGGGATCTCATGCTTGTCATGTGGATGAGTCATGTTTGTTACAATATATACATATGTCAAGTCAAGGAATCACTAAGCCTTTTGGCTTTCTGGTTAGGTAAAATTTGTGATACAAATTTTGCGTGTTTTCAGGAACTAAAATAAAAGGGCATCAGTGATCGCTGGCCTGTGGGAGGGGTTAAAAATTAGGTGTCTTTACATGTAATCTGGTGTCATATATGCTACCTTTGTAAAATTTGTGTTACAAAATTTGCGAATTTTAGAAACTAAAAAAAATGGCATCAGTGAGGGGGCCATGGGGAGACAACCCCACCCTTTGAAAATTTTTGAAAAATTAGGTGTCCTTACATGCAATCTGGTGCCACCTATGCGACCTTTTGAAGTAAAATTTTTGTTGCAAAATTACGTATTTTTTGGATCTAAAAAAAATTGGCATCCGTGAGGGAGGCATGGCCCAATGACCCTCCTGCGTACGCCACTGTGCCGGGGAAAGGGGAAGGGGGCTTCCAAACCTCTGAATACGGACCTGATTTTGCCACTATAAACCAAAATGCTTAGAGCCGTCTATGCCACCCCCACCCGAAAAACTGAAAACAAACTCTGTTAGCCTGTGATGTTCTGACATCTGAAAATGAAGGAAGAATATAGTAAGAAGGATTTCTATGACACTGACCTCTCTGCATTTTTGCAACAGGTGAGCGAGTTATTATGATTGGCGTTTATCTTCAAAACGGCCACCAGGATGCAAATTTTACTCTAACATGAGGACTCTTTTCAAATGTATTGAGAAAAAGTTCTAGGGGCTATTTTTGGATCTACATGGACTATTTCAATAATACAAACACTTATTAAGTAGAAAGGAGGGCAATTTCGTAAACTTGAACAAACGGCATATGTTGCGCTCTCCTTTATATCTTTCTTGGGCGACTTTGGCTGCTGCGAGGACGAGTCGACCGTCACTTCTTTAGCAGACTATTTGCTTAATGTACCCAACGATACATGGGAGTATAAACAAGAGTAAAGACGTCAGCACTATTGTTTATACTCACAGTTTCTATGAGTCCTTGGGAGCATTTAGCAATGATTAAAGTCTGCTATGTATTAACGCTAGTTACTACCCTCCCGGTTGGGAAGCAGCGACCTAGGAGAATCTCCACCATGATGTTGGGGCGTAGGGTGTGTTGATAATTTTTGGTAAGCATACCTATCAAATCATTGCAAGTTACCCCTCTCACTAATATATAGTGCTGATACTGGCCGTCATTTGAGCATTTTGGTAGTGAATAGGGCTCAAAATGAGGCAATTAAATCATGATTATTGAAAAAAAAATTTCATAAAAGCGTAAGGGGAAAGTAGATTAGGAACCTGTAGAGGGCGCCGACAGGCAGTTTGAATCCATCACTATAGCACTAGGGTATTCGTCCCCTCTCACAATATGGCATCGCCGTCACTGGCTTTTGTCGAAGCATTTGTGAAAGGATGTACGTAGTTAATCGCATCTCAGAACATTAAAATTTTGTAAGTTTTAGACAGAGAACCTGTGGCAACAAGTTTCAAGAGATCTTAAATAATTTATGTTTAGGTACAACTAGTTCAAGACATTGTACGTGTCATTTCTGGCTGTGGGGACACCGTGGGCAAAAGTTTTCCTAGTAGCCTACACCGCGTACCATCAGTCTGACGGTGGACCTCCGCTTAAACAATGGCATGGGGCTAGCTGAATCATTTAACTTCAGAAATTTTGCATTTTTAAGGTAATTTTTTAGAAGTTTTAAGACAAAATACCCTTCAAACTCACAATTACTAAGAGACTGTAACTTCCAGGTACCGGTTTCGACGGCTCCATCTGCACTATGATCTTAACTTTCCCTAGCCCCCCCCCCCCCACTTGACTTGGTTGGCAACGTGTTTGCCTCGGCATTTCTCCCTATCTCCTTCGTTCACTTTCCCTGTAGACGTAGCGGTAACTTTGAGCTGTCCAAGTCGAAATCATGAATCCTGTGATAGCTTCAGTTTGGTGTCGAAATCATGACAGAAGGGAGGTGCATGTTACTATGACTAAAACAACATCTACTTGGTCATGAACCTGGGACACTTTTCCCTCGGAATCACAGAGTTGTGAAAAGGTCACACAATTTTGCAGTCGAGTCGAGTCATTTATTTCTTTCAATGTGACTCGAGTCGAGTGAGTGACTTGAGTTCTTGTATTATTTCTAAGATGAAACTTATCGTACAATTGCTCGAGTCATTCCCCTTTTGGAAAATTAGTGACTCGAGTCATGACTCGTTATAACACTGGGAAATCACAATCCTATAAGGAAATTAAGTATAGCACGATGCCGTTGTACCATTAAGGGTTCCGTTCAGTAGTACAAGTGTAATTTTTGGGAATCATTTAAAGTTCAAGTTTCTTTGACATCATTGTAGGAAGCTACCTTTTCCCGCAATTGGCACACATGTTGCTTATTGTTTACGTTCACGTCTATTAAGAGCAGGATGTTAGGCTTGGCTGCAAGGCATGGTTGTCATGCATGAGGTTCTTTCCTGATATTTTCCTTTTTCCTGTTAAATCAAGTTAAAAAGTTTGACGGTGGTCTTCAAACACAATGTGTATACGCGTGGATGAAGACTTCCTCATTCACAGATTATCTCAGTGATTGGCGATAGAGAGGAAGGGAAGAGTTGCGCCTTGTGAAAATCTTGTCGATTTAATTTTGATAGGGTTGAAAAGCAAGGACTCTGGCATATCCGAGACCAATATAGGGCAATCCTAGACGTAGACAGTGGGGCGAGATCAGTGTTGGTAATTGGATCACTTTGATTATGTTAATGGCTTTCAGGGGCGGATTCAGGTTTTACCTTAAGGGGGGGGGGTGGTTGACAATTATTGGCTTGTGGAAGAGTGATGACCGTCATGGGGAGGGGTCTAAAGGGAGGGGGAAAATTTGGGTCTCAGGATGGGGTCTATATGGAAAATGGTGCTATCATTTTCTATTTCTTCAGCATATTTATGCACTAGAAATGACAATTTTTGTGGAGAAGACTATAAAGCAAATACATAGGTCTATTTCAACCTTCATCATTCATGCCATGCCCCTTCGATTGGAATGGTAAAATTTGCAAGAATGTTTATCCTTGGGCGATTAGTGATGGTCGTCATAGGGGAAAGGTCTAAGGGGACGGTGTGTCCCTCTTCACGTTTAAAAATATTGATCTTAGCACGTGGCTTAGATCAGTGGCGCCACAAGGGTCTGGTTATTGGGGGACACCACACATGACGTCGAAATGCCACCTCGGTCCCCAAGTCTGTGTAGAATGTATTTCATGAAGCGCCCGCGATTGTTTACAGCAGTGCAGGATCCTTCCTTTGCCACTACATACTGGTGCCGTACTGGGGGTGTAAGGGGAGGGGTCCCCCCTCACCTTAGATGCAAAATAGTGCTATCTTTGGGATAATTTTGGAACTGATCATATATTGTAGGAAAATGTCCATAATTTACTACATTCTAATTTTAGTTAGATGAAAGAGGAGAGTATTATGTGTAAGAGAAGGGTATGTTTTCAACAAACCTATTGAAGCCCCTTTTGGTTACTTTACTGCCTTCTATTCTGGGAAAGTTTTAAGGCAAAATTACGTGCGTAGGGTCCACAGAAACATTATTGGACTATTACGAATTTTTCCTTTGCTTCATTACGCATTACAAAAGGGTATCTAAGTCTGGTTGTCTCCGGGAAGCTCTAGATTAATTATGTTAGATGGGGTATTGAAATGATGCTTATTACCTGACATCCGAATGATACTACAGAGTAAGGCGCCGAGCACTTTACAACTATTGTATGTTTAAAAATTTTGAACGAAAATCCAGACAAACAGCTTCCAGCAATGGGAAATGGGAGGAAGCGAGAGTGTAGGTTCCGGGGGTGATGCAAGACCTCCCTGATATGTAAAGCAAAAGGGGCGAATGACTAAAAGGCGCGTTTCAGAATGCTTTTTCGTTGTAGGTGTATTAACAATCACAGTCTGTAAGGATAATAGCAGCGCGGGAAGCACTCGGTAATTTTTTTAAAATGTACAACATAAAATATGTACTTTAAACCTTTTTACATTATGCTACAAGTTAGATTAAAAGATCCCATATTGATGCTAGGTCCCTACTGTGTTTTTCGGAAAAGTTTCGTATCAGAATAGCTCCATTGTATTATTACCTTAATAATGGTCATGAGTTAGATGAGGTTTTACGGCTCAGTTTGTAACCAATAGGTTATAGTCGGATGGAGTGCACACCGTGACGAATGCGCGCGAAGCTCGCATAGATTTTCATTAAATAAAATTTCCTTGACAGAACTTGCATAAGTTCGGGTTCTGCGTCGAGACACTTTCAATTCCCTAACAAACCTTATATGCCAATAAAAAAATCGGTGTTTTACCTGGATTTGAGGTCCGCATTTGCCTTCACAACATTGTCTTGAATTTTAGTAGCAGAAATTTGCGACAGACAGTTATGATAGCCAACACGTCGTCGGGTTAAATCACCTAAATTACAATCTTCAACTCGATAGCAGATAGCCCAATACAAGGGCTCTGTATTAATCCTGCATTATAAGAGGGCACTGCGTACAGAGGAGAACACAACAATTTGAGGCCGAGGTCTCACTGAAGCTAATCTAAGAATTCCTGACAGGCTGTGTTATAAAAAAAGGACCCATTGAAAACTCTTTCTTTGGAGTATTTCGAAGGTTTTACCGACCACGAACCTAAGAAAAATGGTAATAACTCTCCATATTTTACTGGGAGTCCAAAGGGGATAGCCGAGCATAGCAAATTATAATAAATAATTCAAAAATTAGTTATTTAAAAAAAAAATCCAGAAAAATTCAAGGTGGGGGAATTAATGCCCCCTCTTGGATCCGCCACTGGCTTTCTTGTCCAACTTTTACCAAATACATATTTGTTGATTATCATGAACGTACACAGTAATGTTTCATACACATGTGAATACGTGAACGTTCAGTTATAGGTCTATGTGTAAGTAAAGATATACTTGTCAATTCATGGCGCCCCATGTCACAGAAGTAGTTACTAAGTGCTTCGTGTCATGTTCAACTTGGTCAAGTAGGTTACTTTGAAGGGATTTGCCAGAGACAAAATTCAATGACTTCCAAACAATGTAATTTTTTTCTGTTTTTAGGAGGTGAAAACCGTATCTCAATAGCTTGTAGGTTTTTGAATATAGTTATTTTCAAAGAAATGCAATTTTTCTCAAGGTAAAGTGCATTATGGGAAATCTGTAATGTCATCGCGGCACAAAAATTTGACAGATATCGAATTTCTTCAAGATATTGGCGTCTCTGTAGGACATATTTAGCATTTTTGTTTGTTATGCCCTACATATGGTGTAGAGTTATGCTAGATCTATATGATTGGAAAGATATTCAAATATTCCAACAATATCATATTTCAAGAACAAACAGGACATTCAATTATAAAAAAAACAAAAGGAATCTGAGGCAATGTGCCCACTTTACATAACATTTTGTGACCTTTATGAGAACTGGGGGTATTTTTAGACAAAACTAAGTACTCTTTGATATGAGATATCTTGAGTTAGGAAAAGAGTATTGCTACGGGGTTTGAAGAGCATGAAGTGGATTGTTTTTCTCTTTCACATGAGACCCTAGTCAAAAGCCACTGGAATATGCCTTTAACAGAATAAAACTTACAAAAGACAGTTGTAGTTCCGACATCGATTTTGCAGCCTAATTATTTAACCAAAATTGACGATCAACCTTTGTTCCCTTCCACATGATTGGGCCGACATATTGTCCTACACGGACAGTCCAATATTACATGCCTTAAGAAAACCATTGAAAGTAGGCCTATGTACTTACACAGCTTTTTGTTCTACAAGCATGACCTCTCGATGATTTTATTTTCCTTTTTAACCATGGAAAAATTGAAAAGAAATAAAACAAGTTTAAATCAGGGCTGGCACCCATGTACCCAAATCAAAATTTGAGAGACAGAGCCGTTAAAATTTATCCCAGAATATACATAATGAAGGCAATTTTCAAGAGTGACAAAGTCTTCCTAGCAATTCTATCTTAAACGATACTGGAAGAAATTCATTTTCTTCAGGAAATAATGTTGGCATAGGCCCATTCATACATCTATACCCCATAGAAGCAAACTCATAAGGTGACTTGCTCCATCAAGTGTATGAACTCCATTCAAAAATCTCAATCGAAAGCATTGACAGCCTGGGATACAATTTTCTCAGCCCACATTGTTGTTATTCAGAGGGCTTACCTGCATGTGCAATAGTTCTTAGAATGTTTCTATATGGAACTTACAAAGTTATCCACCATATTCGGTCGGGAACTTCTCAGTTTGTTGACAAGCTGAAAGATGTCGATTTTCCTCTCTGCGTTTATCTGATCTAAAGCTGATACGAGGGTACAGAACAGACCAGTTCTGCCTACTCCATCTCTGAAACATTAAAAATTGGAAAACATGCTGTCCTTTTAGAGCAAGTCAGTAGTGTTGTCCAACATACGGTTGGCAGCAAGAGGATGAGTGGGTAGGTGACGTAGGAAGTGTTCCCTTGGAATGATATTGGAATAATGGTTGGGAGGACGGCTCATAGTCAAAGAGGATTTTGATAAACTAGATGTACATTCTAAATAGTTTGTTACGCAAAGTCTCCATGACGGAAAGGGTGAAGCTCAAATAGGCCTAACCATTTCCAGTGACATAGTATTTATACAAACTCTGATATAACTCTACGAGAGTATAAGAACTAGACTGGAGTTAACAAGTTGTTAGGGTATCGGAAGGACTGTGAAATAGAATAATAAAGTAATAATCCGGCTCTATTGAGTTGAAAGTGTCGATGCCCACAGTATAAAAATACGTGGAATGACCTGAAATTGAATATTACTGTCTAGGAGTGGTGCCACGCAATAGTAATGCAATGAACCTATATGAACAAATGCTCCCACCTTTACAACCTTATATGCTGGAAACGAGCCTTTTAGTGATGTGGTCAAAAATTTGATAAAAGTTGAGACTTGCACCACTACGTACAAAAGTGATAAATACCCGATGCTCATGACCTTTAGGGATGGTGCCAAGTGGTAAAAGAGGGTAGGGTATGTCCCAAAATTTGTCGAATGTCCCCGTCGAGGAAATTTTGCAACTTTGTTGGCGAGCCTTAATTGATACGATAAAGCATTAATCATTGATGGCGAATAGCCGCCTCAACGGTTTACGTGATTTTGATGTCAAGAAAGGCATATTCTTTACAAAAACCCGGGTTTTTCAAATTTTCTTTAACCCCCCTCCAAAAAATGCTTTAGCAAATCCCAAAGTAATCAATTAGCCTCCAGCAAAAGCTAAAGAATTCAAATTTTCTATCATAAAAATCTACAATTTTTGTGGCGCTTGACTCGTTGCAACAAAGTGCTTTTCGTAAACCTTCTTGCAACATGTCGCTTGCATCGGTGCTTCGGATTGCTGGCCCTCTCCATCGGGGAGCTTGGCCCCCCATCAGGTAAACTCTGGGGTGACCCTTCCCCCATCTGTAGCGTCTTCAAACTGCAATGTTCATGAAGGCTTATAAAACAACGTTGAAACTACGAAACTCTCACATGCAATGCACTGTAATTGGACCAGCATCACTCTCGGCCTCCCACTGGCTCAGCATATTAACCGCGTGCAAAAGCGTCTTTGGGTCGTCTGGTGTGGTCACAGAATTGGGCCAATTTAGGCACTGGAGATGCTTTACCAGCCGAGGATTCTCAAACTGAAAAGTAAAAAAAGATCATATCTACATTAAGGGAGACGTTGGCACAGTCTATACCAGGGCACCCGCTTACTAAACCTTCTAAGTCAAGGGAAGGTGGATGGGGCCGAAGGGGCAGTCCAACAATTGCCCTGCACGTTTTACGTTTACGAGTAAATCACGTGTTCTTTTATACATTTACATGCACACAGACCTATACGTATATGGACACGTATTTCTGAGGCGTATCACACGTATGTGTATTTGTATAACCGTGTGGACATGCATTTGGTAAATGCGTATGAAAATTACCGAAAAATACTCTGTGGTGTTGCAGCATGGAGCTATTCCGTGATAGCTCCATGGTTACAGTAATGGTGAAGTAGCCTCGCGGTAATCAATGCCAGCAAAACGTTACACTGGTTGACTAAATGTTGAGGGGACAGATACAAATTTTTTTCCGTCCCCTGTAACAAATTATTAGGGGGACCAATCCCTTATGATAGAAAGCCTTTGGAAAGCAAGGTAAAACGCCAGTATCAAGTATTAAAAAAGCATATTCTTCTATTAAAAGCTTTCTTCTATCTTTTGCTGTCCCCATCCTATCCTGGAAAGTTTTGGTACGGGAACTCCTCCTTCCTGCTTCTTTCCAACACCACTGCATAAGGCAATTACCTTGAAATGTTATGTTATGGGCAGGGGCGGAATGTGAGTTTTACGCGGCTGCGGCAAATTACAGTAGTGAGCGCCCCTATGACACTACCAGAGCGGAGCTCCACCATCAGTTGGCGTGTAACGCACCAAAAAAATTTTGGAAAACAATCCTTACTAGATTGCAGGAAATGGCAATTCCAGGCCCATTTTTAACATAACAGATTTCGTTCAAGAGGATTTTTTAAAGGGAGCAAAACTTGCTTGTTTATTTAGGATTTTAAAGTCATAGCTCAACCAGTGGTTATCTTGGCAGCCTGAAACGGGTAATTTTGGGATGAAGCAGTCAAAATCTCTGCGAGTCATTTATAAGAAAATTTCAATCAACACTGAAATATTACTTACCCCCTGTCTCGGTTTCGTGTAAGTTAGCCAGTAATACACAATTTCACGAAAGTTGGCCGCAGGTTCTCCTTGAGATTGTTACATGCTGTAACTGTTGCGCTCCCTTCGAATTACCGAAAAGACGCTAGAAACCTTCTAACATCTTTTCGGTAATGCGCGGGGCCCTCCCTTGGGAAAATTTCGAAATATTGATTGCCTGGAATTTTTTTAGAAATATTAAAAACTTTCATGACCCCGGACGAGGTAGGGGGAGGCACGATATTGTTAAGTTATTACTCACTTATTTGCTCCTACGCCGTCTCAACTAACAGGGCTGCAATGAGAAGAAGGCGGCTGCCCTTTGAGATATAGAACCTGATGGGGAGCTTGTAGATGCCCCAAGCAGTTAGTGTTGAGTTTATCCACCATTATGAAACGGGACATAGTCCTTGTTATGGGTGTTCAAAAAACAAGGGACAGCATAGTAAGTTAATTGTCAGTTCCACCTTTGTATCACAGCTTTGCATGCATGGTCTAGCTAATGTATATTCATGGTGTAAGTGTGAAATAGAAGTGGGACTAGTATAAAATTGTCCATATTTGTTGAATTTTGATGTAACTTAAGACTATTTTCTTCCGTATGTTCATAATACTTTTCTATCAAATCGACAAACAGACCATTTGCACATTATCTGTAGGCCTAGTAAAAGATAGGGCTAGTAGCTTGCAATGATTTCTTTGAACTTAAAGGGAGAAGGCAGTCCTGCCAAGTTTATTTTCAAAAAATTTGCTAAATCTTACAGATCTCCTCTTATTTCTCTCATAAGTATTTTCATAATGTTCATGTGTAAAATCATTGAATATTGAGGGTAAACCAATGAGTCATTCTGCATAAATTTAGGGAATAAGTAACAAAGAAATTGTCACATGATTGAGAGGGGCCATTCCTGAACTAGTGTACCAGGGCACACTACTTCAAATTGGGGGGGGGGCTGCATTTTCCCTTTAACAGTCATTTTTACCAACCTTTACGGTTTTGCTTCAATAGTAACCCTTTTGCTAAAATATTAATTTAGGGGAATGATGTACCCAGGAGATAGAAACGAAATTTGAACAACAAAAGTCTTCTCACCGGCCTGCCAGTGAGCCGCAACTGGAAAAAAGGCCGTGACCGGCCCGACTTAAACCAATTGGTTACAAACTGAGCCGTAAAACCTCATCTAACTAATTAACTTACCCCGAACCTCCCCATGGAAATTGGAGGGCTCTTAGAAAAGTGGGTTTATGATACAATTGGTACGGATCCCCTCGCAAGGTCTGGCTACGCCGCTGTTTGGTACATTGCAGTAGGGGCCTGACCCGTCCAATACTCAGGAGTCTTGAATCAGCCAGGTTCATGCATCATCTTGTGTCACAGATGTGCCACTAGCAAACAAAACGGTTATAGTTTGACCAAAATTTGCTGTTCTAAGCTGCGAAAGGACATCAAATGTTTTACGCTGCCTGTAACGTTTTATTTAAAGTCATACATGTATAGTAACAGCGATGAATCTTGCACATGCAGTCTTTGTTAAAGTTAGCCCCAGCCAAATGGTTTCTAAGCTACCTATGGTTGGCCTATCCTTATGGAACCTTACCGACTGAGAGGAATTTGCAATCTCCAGGCTCCGACATCTGATTCCAATACTATCTTCGCAGGAAAGCAGCTGAACTGTAAAAGGTCCGCACGTAAATGCACCAGTCTCATGCCAGTACTTGGCCATATTATGCTTAAGTATAAGAATAGAGAAACAAAGATTTATAGTTTTCATGAACTTCAAGTAAACTAGAACCAACTGGCGGTTATATTTTGATTGTGATAAATTAAAAAAATAGCTTCATTCTGATAGGTCAGTGATGACTTGAACAGATTAGTGAAATGTACAGTGAGATTGCAGTAGCAACCTTCGGTTGACTTGAAAGTGGGCATTGGAAACTGCGCAATATGTAGGTCTTTGCAAAGAGGCGCTTCGCATAGGTGATGTCCATACACTGGCAATAAAGCGACTTCAAATTGCGCCAAACGCCATTCTCACCCCTGAATTAACCCCATGTTTTTCCACTACAACAGGTTAGTCTTTTTATATGGGTGACTTGTACCTGTGTGCTTGTTTGAAGGACAATATCTACTCAAAACAAATCAGTCTAGTGAATTGGTCCACGAAGTAATAATTAGTGGCGCGCTACAAATACTCACCTGACTGTCAATGTCATTAAGCATAATAATGACTTGGGAGTTGTAATCCCATACCATCCGCCAAAAATCTATAACTGTATTTTCAAGTGGCATTTGCGTTCCAAGGAACATATCCTTCTTTCTGTAACCCTGCACATTGAATGAAAATCAACCCAATTGGAATTAGTAAACGGTATCCTAACTCATGCATGACTCTTTTTACTATGTGACAATTATGCTGTTACTAAATGATTACCTTAATGTAAAATTACTCCCTAATGTACCTTCAATATGTAGCATTCATCGTCTGAAACACTTCGAAAAAATTAGTGCTCAACCGATCATCGAAATCAAACATTGGTATCGGCCCATATTACACACGTTCAAAAAACACACGTTCAAAATAATAAAAAAAAAAGAACAGCTTAACCAAAAGCGATTTACCATGCCAATATCGTATACCCATGTTGTGGAAGGTGACTTATTTTACACAAGAATATCTGGTTTCGAAGCTCTGTAATGACACTTCTGTACATTAAAAGTATATAAAAATACACGTTTGGCAACTTAAGTCAAAATTCATCAGACAGGTAAAACCATTTTTGAGGGAATTAACGTAACCCTATACTTGACAACAAAAATCACCGCATTGGAACGTACGTCAACTGATGCAGTATAAAATAAATTTGAATCATAAAAGGTCAAATAATTATAAAACAGAAACGAGCGGGCCGATGTCAGCTATTTTGGTTGCACTCTTAAATGTTTGAAACTTTCGTGTGGACAACAGTTAATTCCTTTGACGGGAAGAAACATTAGAATTGGCTATCTTTTAAATTTTGAGATGCTTTTCACATCAATTGGACACACCCTTAAAATCATTAATCATTGTATTAGAGGCCGTACAATCTCAGCACAAACATATTTAGGATTATAATTATATCTTTAAATACAATTGGTGACTGTACTGTGATTGACATTACCTCAAACAATAATTTGACTCTGGTTGGTCAATGATGATTGTGTAGTCAGTTGTGTCCCCAATTGCTCACACAAAATGTGACAGTGTGTAGATGATAGAATTGGGCAATTTAAACTCAAAGTATGCGGCGATAGCTTTTTCTAGGAGGTATATTAGACACGTAAATTTATTCTTTGGTTTATAATGGAGACGGGGCTAGAACTAGATAGGAAGAATTTGACTGCCTGAGCCGAGATTGCAGGGCCTTTAAAATTAGTGTTGTCTTATACAAGTAAAGGAAATATAGGGTTTTCTCAATGACTTTGCTGCATCGCTTGTCATGTTCCCTAGATATTGCTGCAATCAAACGTTCATTTTATCACTATTAATTATTGCTGGTGTGGTCCCTGCTATGCAGGTGTACCCGATTTTCACACTAAATCTACCATGAACATGAAGTTCAGTTGTGGATACAACTTGTGCTTAATGTGCTTGCATACTTTTTTAACGGCCGGGTTCATAAATATTCATTGTTTTTGCATTTGCTTCATTGTTTTTTATACGGGTCTGCTAGTATCACAGAATGTACGTTTCAGGATTCACCTTCTAATTCCGTGTCACCTTGCTAGCTTTCTTAGTTACTGTGACAATTCTATTCCTTGATAATTTATTCTTCTCTAGATCTGATGTTTTTAGACCTACAAATTACTTAATATTCTTTGTACGTGAAAAAGTTAATCTTCAGTCTTTAATCCATACTGGTTTGGCAGTAAACACCTCACCAGTATTGTACTGTGAGTACAGGATCATGAGTACGGATACGGGTAGCAGGTCATGAGTGTGATCACGGGTACCAAGTAATGAGTACGGGTACGGGTCCAAAAAAAAAAAAAAAAAAAAACAATCATCAGTGCGAGTACGAGTACGAGTAACAGTTTATGAGTACAGGTGCGTGTTACATCCTACCAGGTAAGGAGTACGGGTACGGGTACCAGTACGGAAACTTTGTTGTAGTGAGTTGTGAGAAGTTGACTTTCAACATCCATACTTTCAGGGGTACCAAATTTGTAAAAATGGATAGCATATCAACACTTATCCTCAAACTTTTATAAAATGTCTCTGTTGGATCTTAGCAGGCGCGGTTTTACGCGGGCTTTGGGGGCTCAAGCCCCCCCCCCCCCAATTTTCCGAGGCTGTGTATTATCTTCATGCTATATTTGCGTGTACTGAGAAAAACAAAATTGCCCAATATATTTGTGCACATCTTAGTCCAGTGGATGTAGTTTCTCACATGTGTCATGCAAGATAGGCATGTTGTACAACAGCCACGCTTCGCCTTCGTACTGTATAGCGGATTAGCTGTACGTACGCACAGTGCAGGCTCCTACTAGCTTACCCAACTGCATTCTTATCTTTGACACCAGTCCCTACATGAATGAGTTTGTCAAGGGAACTGTCGTCTGAGTCTCGAAATCACATAGGTTCATAATTTCATAACATGGAAATTTGGGTCAGATAAGTAACATCTATGATAGTATGTACATACATGTGAATCAAAATAACGGATTAATCATCTGTTGGAAGTTAAAAAAGAGTCATTTCGTGGCTGATCTTGTCAAGTTATACTGGCAGTCCTTTTTAGTCAAATCTAAGGCCGAATCGTTACTCCCATTACTGTGAACAGGTCCGGTTGCTGGTATCTCTCAGTAACGTAAGCTACATTTTCCGAATTAAAAAACATACGCCTGTACAGTGGCGTACGCAGGGGACATTCGGCCATGGTCCCCCTCACTGATGCTATTTTTTTTTTTTTAGATCCTTAAAATACGTATTTTTTCAACACAAATTTTACTTCAAAAGGTAGCATATATGTGGCACCAGATTGCATGTAAGGACACCTAATTTTTAAAAAAAAATTCAAAGGGAGGGATTGTTCCCCACGGCTCCCTCACCGATGCCAATTTTTTTAGATCCTAAAAATACGCAAATTTTGTTAACACAAATTTTACTTCAAAAGGTAGCATATGTGGCACCAGATTGCATGCAAGGACACCTGATTTTTCAAAAAATTTCAAAGGGGAAGGGGACACCCCCTTACACTCCTTCCCCAGGCCGGCGGTCACACAACATATTGCATGCCCCCCCCTCTTGAGAGAAATCTTGCGTTCACCACAGTGTCTATATTGCCTATACGTTACATGCACGTTATGGTACCGTTTTTATTATTGTTTTCAGCGTGGCGTTGCTGTTTTATATATTTGAGAGAAAATTTTATTCTTCTGTTTCAAGCCCGCTAGCCCCAGCCCCCCAAAAATCTCGGTCTAGAACCGCGCCTGGATCTTAGCCAGAAACATGTGGTAAAGAGATGAATGACGGTATTTTTCTAAGGGAGAATAGGTATGGTACGTCCTTGAAGGGAAGTATTAGAGTAGCATCTTCCTGGTTACAGTCCATACAACGTTTACGCATAACAACAACATATGGGTGTGTATTTTTTCGATACTAACTTCGATTCACCTTTGTAAAGATCACTTCAAACACAGCAGTCCTAATACTGGTTATGTAAGTGAAACACTATATTTGTGTCATATCCATGAATTTGGAAGTTACATCGATTTGGGCAGATAAGTTGAAGTGACAGTTTACTTACACTCAAGAAAGAGGCATTGATGTAATTGTTACCGAGGTCACCAACGTCAGTCATTAGATACGGCCTGTATGTATCAACTGTAAGAAAAATTGATGAACATATAGTAAAATATCGACAATAATAAAGCTCATCTACTGTCTACTCACAAATACTGTAATACGAAAACCTGATCTTGAGGCTTGCAGTATAGAGGGAATATTTTATCCATGACCAGCAAAATGGTGCACAATACCCCTATAAACCTATACAATTTCCCTTTTAATGACTACTTTTCGGTGGTTTTAAAATGTTTAATACTTGAAACAAGTACTGTATATCTTACCTGGTATACGATTGCGGAACCGGTTTTTACGCTTATTCTCAGAGCTTTTCCCACCTTTAAATTTTGATTCTGGGGGTACAATAGATGTCAGCTCTAACGTCTGTATAGGAATTTCAAAAAATCATGTCAATACTTAAAATCTATGCAGAAGAGAGTTTTCTCTGCAAGAAAGCTATGTGCAACGTGGCCCAGTAACAGTTTGTACTATTTTGTTGTCGGAACATGAATGAAAACAGGAGAGGCTAAATTGGTCATGATACGATTGAAAGATTCACTTGGAATATTGTTCATCGTGATGCGCAGTCTGTAAGTACTGTATACACTGACAAAATTACATTACAGTATTGAAGTTATTTATTCAAATGAGTGGAATATTCTTGAAACATCTGTGATGCATGAAACGAAACCATGTCGAAAAAATCCTGAGAAGTGAAAAATTCAAGGTTGACTCCCAAGTATTCATGTCCACAATTTTCTTCACTTTGATATCATAAGGGAAGAAAGGGGGCGGGCAATTGCGGTCCCAGCTAGGCCATCAATTATCTGTTTACTCCTCTGGGATTATGTGTAGTTCTAGTAACTGACATTTTCATGACACTGCTTTGACTTTAAACTCTTACAATAAAATTGAAACACAATAACTGGAAAAGGTAATTCAGGGGAAAGCGCAATATGACATACGGGAAAAGGATAACTTCACAATTTCACATTAAACTGAATGACTTTTTCATAGAATGTTCATTCATACATTTATTTTTACCGGCTGGGAAAAGTTTCATGCATTTAGCAACTTTGTATTAACTCTGTATTCATTTTCAAAGAAGTGAGGCACACCCTTTGACATTGCACTTCACCTTTTTGACAACATATATTAAGGCTTTCTTTAAGATACGACGTATGGAAGAACCGCTACATATTGCTTGTAACAATACAATTAATGCAGAACCAAAGTAATTTTTACCAACATAAGAAAAAAATCAACGTTATTGAAAGAATTGACCGCTACCCTCAAAGCATTGTTTGCCAATGTAATTTTGTACATTTAAAAACAAAATGCATATAGGAAGGCACTGTAAACTTGTTTATCATTTATCATACAAACCTCATATTGTTCCTCGAGGTATGACTTCCCAGATCCTATGTTGATCTCATTAAGTCTTCCTAAGTCTGCTCTTAAGTCGTCTACCTGAATGCTAGTGTTGCCAATCACAAAATATTCCACCAACGCATCGAAAATAAATTGATATTGCTCCTGTATGTGGAAGGTAAACAAATTACGGTTTTGAGGATAGTTTCGTTGATAAGCTACAACTATTTGCTCTAAAATGGTATCAAAATATGAAAGGCCATAAATTTACCACCACTTTTTAAATAACACCACGGAAATCTTTAGAGAATTACCAACTGTTCTTTCCATTTTAGCACATATTTGAAGAATAACGTAATTGAGAATGTGGAAAGTGAGGTTTCTCAGAGTAACATTTCATTTATAAGGCTAGCACGTGTAACAAGCACTTTTGTCACAACAACCACTTTTGTCACAATTATCGCCGACTTTTGTCACAAAGAAGGTCACGAGTTTTGTCGCAACAGTGCCCCACTTTTGTCACAATTTTACAGGTCACCACTTTTGTCACACATATCGCCCACTTTTGTCACAACCAGCAATCGAGTTGGGATGGTAAGTGTTTTATAGTGATACTTATACTCACTAAATAAAGACTCTGATTCAGCAATTTTACGTATTCAACTTTTGGTGAATATGGGAAAATAAAAGGGCGCTTCGACAAAATTATTTTACAACAGCAATAAAAACCCAAATTTTATTTTTTTTTTTGCTCGAAAATAGCATATTTTGCCTAATGCTCTTTCAATTATTTTTAACTTGTAAAGAAAACAAACTTAACTAATGAATACGTCTGTATTTCCTGGAAATAAAATATTGCAAAGCTAAAGCTTTTATAAACAGAAGAAAACGACATTAAATGAAGGACAAGATTACTCACAGGGATTTGAACCATCTTAACCCTGTTTTGCCTCATCTGACATACAAATTGATAAACATTGATTCTGTCTTCAGCAGTTGCCATGTCAAGCATTGCATCCAGAGCGATGAATGTACCTGTCCTACCAACACCAGCACTTACGAAGAGAAAAAAACATCTTTGATGACACCTTCATAAGAGGTACGATTGTATACAATAATAAACTTAAACATGGACAGTTGCAGAAGCAGTACACCTCGCAGCTTTGTTTCCTATAGATGTATTTCATGTGACGTCACGCGATTGGAACTGCCCTGCAGTGGAGGCCAATGCACATGCGCAATAAGAGTATTAACAGCACACGCGTACGGCATAACCATAGATACTACTGTGACACAATGGACGCTTGCCCTTCAAAACCAAAGAGACGCACGATCGCGTGACGTCGGTGAAACACTGCTATGGATATTACAGTGATAGTGTAGCTTTCAGTGGACTCGAATAATAAATGAATTGAAAAGGAGCATTATCAGGCTTGGATCCAGAGAGGGGCTTTCCAGGCCCCGGCACCCTCCCTTTCTAGCGCCATGTTTTTGGGACGGTCCCAAAGCTACTGTACAATATGTGTGCTTATTTCGATTTCCAAATGCCAGTAAATACCCTTAAGTCTTCCACATCGAGGGTTCGCACATTTAGCGATCGTAGATGCTTAGTTTGTTCCCCATGTAGTTAGCCCCTTCCTACCACCCCTATGTGAAATCCTGGATACTCCACTGATTTCTGAGCATACAAATTAGTTAAAGATACGTAAAAGGTTTATGAACTGTAGCACATAATCTGTATGATATAGCCACTGTCGCTGCAATGCCGAACACTACGTCTAGAGAGCAAAGGAGAGACGTCTGTCCTACCAACTGCATGCATATCCAGTGGCGGATCCAGGATTTCGCCGAAGGGGGGGGGGGCAGACGGGAAATGACTGATCGCCATCCTGGGGAGGGGTCTAAGGGGAAGGGGAGTCCCCCTCCCCTTTGGAAAATTTCACAAAATATGGAGGTCCTCAGGTACAATCTGGTGCTATTTTTCGTGCAAGTTTGGACACCGGCGTAGGAAGCTGTTTAAGACGGGGGCTGAACCTTGTTTCGGATTGCCGTCCTGGGGGAGGGGTCTAAGGGGAAGGGGTGTCTCCCCTTTGAAATTTTTTTTGATATTCTAGGGTCCTTAGATGCAATTTGGTGCATCATTTTGGAAAAATTTGAAGGTAAATTAAT
>WURT03038781.1:4457-14878 GCA_009936505.3 Holothuria glaberrima
AGGGGAGGGGAGCAGTGGGTGTTTCCAGCAAAAGTAGTGGCATTGTATAGGCAATGATAGATAGATTACTATCCAGGTCCCAAGGCTACATAAAGTAAAGGTGCCCTAAACCTATACTATCCATCCCTATTTGCACAGTAAGTTTTCCACTTCCGGGCATCCGATCCTCCTGTGTCTCACAGCTACTGTAGATAATGACTAGTTGATAGTATGTTATTGATCAAATGGTAATTAAAGTGAGTGATATAACTAAAGTGAGGGATGGAGGAATGCTGTAATGTAAACACAAAGCATGTTGCATTATATTTACATTATGCACACAATAGTACAGTGTTACACACAGTTTGTGAAATAAATACTGGGTTTTATAGCTCTATGTTTTTTATTGGATGTTTAATTGATGGTCCCTGGGGTATTGGCTCTATAGTTCCCTTCTGAGTGGTTTTATTAAACTTTCAGTATCATGCTTGTTATTAATGGAATTGTTTTGTATACTGTAACAAGTATTGTAGTATCCAACTAGCAGCAGTATCTGTACAATCCCAGATTGTACATGGTACTTCCTGGTTCAATTGCTTGTGTTCTTTTATTCTTGTTTTGAACAAATCTGTACATTGTGTTGTGTGGGATTTATATACTGTACTGCATGTTGACTCATATTGAGATGTGCTCAAGAAGTATAATAGGTATGGAAAGGTTAAGAGATATGACATCTTATGGAGGTCGGTAAAGCCTTGAAGAAATTACTTGTTTATTAAATGTCTGGTTATTTTAATTTTGTTGGATGCCTACAAAGTGGAAAACTTACTCTGCAAGCTTTTTTCTCCAAAGTAACTAATTGTAAATATAAGATTCACGAAAATACTTCTGTTCCTCTCTACAAGAATATGCTGGTTAATCCTTACAGATGCAACAGGAAATTCTTCACTCTGCAAATACGTGTACATGGTACAGAATCACGAAAAATTTGCCTCACAGAAATTTCTCATTATAAAATACAGTATACTGTAGGTTTCTCCCACATTCACTTGAAAACAAGTGCTCTTCCAAGCCTGAATACTGTATATGATAACAAGTACATTCACACCTTTGGGAGAAAGTTGTATAAACCTATTTCTCAAAATTTGACTACATCCAGGGTTACAAAATTGAAAAGCAAAATGGGAGGCTCCATTGCTGAGGTTATACAGGGATGGGTAACACGCAAAGGTTTGCATGTCACCCTGTGAAGTAAATTGGCTGGTACATACCTTTTACACTGAATAGTTACGTATTACTAGCGGTACACATACTTTAAGAAAAGAATAGTCAGCAAGAACTTCAGCCATCTCGATGTTATTTTCCCTGAAGTTGGTCATAACTTGCAGAGATGTTTAGAATGGTCTATATCCTAAATATTTTCACAATTGTTTACTATTCTATGCTTATTTGACTGATCTTTCTCTTAAGAATCAGGATTTGATCAGGCCATCTTCCAGAACTTAATGTATACACCTCTGACTACAAACCTTGTTCAGTATCTACCCTGTGAGGCATGTTTATTTTAAATAGTTCAGTACAGTATAAATGTATGCTGTATGTAATGATACTGTCTCAAAAGATTATTAGCAAACTTTTTTGTTAGATTATTTATTACTCTACTGAAAGCCGCAAAACAAAGGAAGATTTATTAATTTTATACCTATCTCTGGGTTTGATTCAAACAGGGTGCTATTGAAAACTCACGTATGTACTAACCTGGTTAATAATCATAGATATAATGATTAAACAGGCTAGACACTAGTGTAGAATATCTTCAATGCTTGCATTACTTCAAGTTACAAGTAGAAATGTTTGTTGAAGATTTTGGCCATTATGCTGTCAGGGATCCATCTCACTGTTACAGTATGTTCTCATAAGTATGTAGCTGTATATTCATGTACTATTTGTATGTTAGGTTATTCAGAAGGAAAAGTTTAACTTACTTTACGCATACTATTGGCCCTGAATGCAAGTGCAGATTGTTCTGCAGTGTTACTGATCAAGTCTTCATTGTTTGCTTTTGGAACTGGAACAGTTCATGAACAGGAAATGATTTTCCCTTAAGCGAATTGAGGAAACAGTGTTATTGTTACTTAAACGTCTTTTTGAAATTCTGAAACCAAAGTTAAATAAATGTGAAACCTGTAACCTGTACAACATTGTATTTTTTATGAAGCCTAAATATGGTCACACCATATGATAAAAAAGTTCCTGATACTGACAGTCAATGAAGCAAACAAAAACAAGTTTTAAGACCAGTAACTTTGGCTGACTTTTTTTTTACATATCAAGCAGTGGGCACTATGGACTTTGTATGCATTGTAAACTGTTACTCTTAATGTGGCAGTATTTTGTTATGAACCACTGCTCTTAGTTTTATACACTGCACTTAAGGCTTGGGCAACACCAATAAATGTGGAGTTTGGTACCCACCGCCCTATTAGTCACAGCGCTGAATGGAGTTGCGACTTCTTGCTTACAATGACATCATAACTGACTCAGGAAGATATACCTAAATAGCACTAAACTGAGCATTGCCAGCCTAGGTATTAATACAGCACTGGCTTGCACAACAGGCTTATCAAAGGTGAAGGTACCAAAATCATTAACCAATGTCGAAGATGTGTACAGAGTAGCTAACTGGAGAGAAACCTTGTAATTGCGCAAAGAAAGACCGAAAGAGCCAGTTGTGTCACAGTACTTCATTCAAACCTATGATAGAACACAAATTATGTGAACAAAGTTTGATTTTATCCATATTTTTGACAGCATCGAAAATTCTTCAGGAACTCACCACTCGAAAAAGTTGGAGTCACTTCTGGACTGCCAGCTAGGAGTCACAAGTTATATTTTGTTCCTCTGTACCCCATATGTGCATATTTCCTTTATTGCTCTACAGTTCATATTTGGCAGACACAGGTGGGGCTATCACCCTTTCAACTCTCGCTTTAGCTTATTCCTCATTTGCCACACTTTCAGTCCAGATGCACATGCTCTTTCTGGAAAGCCAAAAAAAGTGGAGTCACTGCTTGGTCCTGGGTAGGAGTCACAACTTTGTAATAGACATATAAGCTCCTCCAAATTTCCTGCACATTGTCCATGTTACAACCTGCACTGAAAACTCTTTTTGTAAATGTGGCAGTAAGCCATTGTTGTCAGTAAGTTTAAGTTTTCCATCAGAAGATTGCATTGTTCCCATCAGCCTTCTCACCTTGTCAGGTTTTTTCAGTACTTGCACCCACATTGTAGTACTTCACTATATGTTTCCTTTTAAATGTTACAGACATCACTGTATTATTTTCTTTTTTGATGAGAAGGAAAGAATATGAACTGAATCTTTTTAAAGCCATTTTACGCTACAGTAGGTGTGACCCTGACTCCATACAGTTCAATAAAAAGTTGATAACAGTGAAGAAGTTGCCTGCAGTGTGGAAGGCCTGATGACATTTAGTTGTATCACATGGTACTGTATTGTGTACAGTTGTGTACAGTGTGAAAAGGGCCAGAAAATGGGATTGCAAAATCTACTTCACCCCTCATTACCTCCTATTTACATATGTAATCCCTACTTACCCGCAATCAGAACCTGGTAAACTTTTGGTGATTTTGTTAGCTAAATATTTCTAGACAAAATAAAAATTGTCTTAAGTCTTGTTCTGAGAGAGTTACTTTTAATATACTTAGTACTTGTGTGTGTTGTGCAGTTTGTATGTCAGGTTCTTTTCCATGATTTGTGTTCTTACACCAAGTTTATTGATTTGTTAACAGGAAACTGTATGTTTAATAGTCCAGTAACACCTGAAATCAAAGTTTTAATTTACTTTTGTCAGATACCTTTAACTTAATACAGAGGGGAAAAATTCCCTTGTTGGACTAAAGTAAATATAATGAAGAATGCATTACAATGGACTACTGCAGAGAGATCTGGCACTTGTTACTTATTTGTGCACAGTGATGGATTTGTAAGAACTTCATTTATAGTATAGCCATGAAGGCACAAATTAGTAGGGTTACCATGGCAACATGATATTATATCACAGGTAAGAAGAGTAGCATTTTGGGCAAATCCCTCTTGTCTTCCCTTAATTGAACAAGAGACTTTAAACTTGTTTGATTGATTGAATGATTGATTGATAATTAACTCTGTTGGTTAACTGTAATTGACTCTAACTGTGATTTTTTTCTCTACATTTATACAGGAGGTTAATTGAACCATTGCTGTAAAGTGTGGCCCGGACGAAAGATCACAACATTACACTGCCAGTGATAGTGTACTGTGGCAAAAATGCCACCACCACCACCACCACCACCCCCTGGGCCTCCCCCTCCCCCAGGACCTCCTATCCCATCTGGTAAGAAAAAAGGAGCCCCCACATCAGGAGCTGGTCGAGGTGCACTGCTGGCATCAATTCAAAAAGGAGCAAGACTGAAAAAGACGGAGACCAATGACAGGAGTGCCCCAGTTGTTGGCAGTGAGTGTTTTGAATATTGACAGTAGTAGTCAGAGTAATCCTCCCTTTTGTTCTTTACCCCTACAAAACCTTGCAGTACCAGAGAGAGAACTTTACTGAGAGTTATAGTAATATTTTATTACTTGCTGAAGGTATTTAAGGAATCATAGAATGGATGTTCTGGTTACAGTGTTGAAGCAGGAGAATATGCAGCTGTCCATAGCACTTCACAGTGTCGCTTATCAACAAAAGTGGGCTTAGAGATGTATGAATATTCATTAGAAGTATGAGTATTTCTTCTGTTATTGAACACATTCAGAATTCAGTCCTTTTCAGTGATGTGTGTGCATTAATGGTATTAATGGCATGATGATGTAAACTGAATCATAATGTTTAAAACATTATGATTCAAAGAGTATAACTATCCCTATAGGTGTAGGAGTTCTTGACAAGAAGAATGTCTTAGAAAAAAGATGTTTTTTATGCAAGTCAGTTTGTTGCCATTCAATTTTTTTATTGGCTGCAAACTCAGAATACTGTAAGTAATCAAAGTACTTGGGTCTTCTTCTCCCTGATTTCCCCTCCCCTGATTTGTCTGTTGGGGAAGTTTCACCAGTAAGGGGGGCAATTAATACCATCAAGGGGCTATGGTAGGTAAAAAGACCAAAACAAATTGTGTTGTGAAAAATCCCCTTCCTAACAACTCCCACCTGGACAATTTTATCCCCAGAGAAGGGCCAACCTTGATAATTCCAGTTTTCTGGATTGTTTTTTTTTGGGGGGAGGGGAGAGGAGGGGGGAGGGAGATGGGGGTGCCTGGGAAGCAGTTAATGCCCAAAGTGGCAGGAGTACCTTGACAAAGTTAAATTTAAACATTATGCTGATTGTACTGAAGCCAATGCAATATGATGTAGCATAGCAAAGGTATGTCTCTGTGCGTCCTCAATCAAAAGTGAAGGGAGAAGATCTTACAGACAGTTGGGCTCTGTGTACTCAAATTGAACCTTCAGTGGTACACCATGTAATCCTTTCAGCAGAGAACACTTTTGCCTGCAGTACACAGTCTGCTCCTTTGTAGACCAATGGAAAATAAAACCCCAGCATATCAGGAGGGTATTAATGTTTTATGGTTCAGCATTCCATATTTAGCGCTCTTTCAACAGGGGGCTGAAATATCAACCATCTCCAATGCTTCATCATGCATGGAGTCTCACACTCCCTATGTTAGAATATGCAGTAAAGGCTTCTTCCTGTAATTAGTTTGTGCTATGCACTGGAGACATTAATGCATTTAAGAAGGTTGTTTAGAATTTTCAGACTTTGCCTCTCCATTAGTGTCTCTTCTTGTGATTGTGTAATATACTAGTCTTACCTTGCTCCTCATACTTCTACAGTATTTACATATGTATACGATTATTGCCTGCAGTAGCAGTAAATAAGAAGTAAGTATCAGAGCTCACAGCCTCCAAACCAGTAGAGTTTTGGGGGTTTACAGGCTCCATGCAGGTACAATACTATTCATCGGTCAGCCTTCACCCGTCTGTTCATCTGTCTATCACAACATCATTCTAACAAGGCTCCTTATTATAAAAAGCAAACAATGATCATGTAGACCATCAAAAAGGAGATTTGTGAAATGATAAGAATACCATTGCAAAATAACTAGAAGAAACTGGTCAGATTGAGGGAAACTGAAGAAGCTAAAAGGAAGCTTGTTTAGTCCCCTTTAATTGGTTTGTTATGCATACAGTACTTATACGGTATGTTCTATAGTAGTG
Organism: Holothuria glaberrima; assembly: GCA_009936505.3. Taxonomy (NCBI): domain Eukaryota; kingdom Metazoa; phylum Echinodermata; class Holothuroidea; order Aspidochirotida; family Holothuriidae; genus Holothuria; species Holothuria glaberrima. The sequence goes on from WURT03038781.1 coordinate 10,708, forward strand.
AAGGATTATGTTAGACTGAAATTCAATATCCCAAATTCCAATTTTGGCAATGTGGATCTGATACTGATGTGTATAAAATAGTAGAGATTGTACAAAAAACAATGGGGAATGTGTAGCACATGATTTTCACTATTAGGCATTGACATCAGTCATGGAAGAATTAAGTATATATTCCAATTTTGCATAGTAGTGTGGAAGACATTTTACTTCTTTAGAGAAAATTACTGAAAACCCTATGGTTATGCACACAAAAAAGTTATACACATTTTGGCATTTGTGTAGTAGCTTGGCCAGCTTGTATAGCAAATTGCAATGCAATAACGGATAAATGATTCCTTGTCAGTCTTTTACTAATAATATAGATTGGTTATATCAGCAATTCTGCTAAATTGTACACATATGATAAATATTGGCACATATTCAAATGGGATTATTGGTCCAACACTGATGTACTGTAGAACTTTGCCAAGCTTGAGCCATCATAGTTTCTCCAAACATACTTTGTCTTACAAGAATGATGTGTATGAAGTTTCTTCATGTGCAATCTACAGTATGTACATTTGCTGTAACTTAGATGTGCTTTTTCTTTTTTTTCCCTCTCTAGATGTCAAATCAGGTCCTTCAGGAGGCGGAGGAGGAGGAGGAGGAGGAGGAGGAGGAGGCGGCGGCGGTGGTTTTGGAGGATCTCCAGCCGGAGGAGGCTTGGGAGGATTATTTGCAGGTGGAATGCCAAAGCTAAGATCTACTGGTGCTAGACCTGGTAATGCAAATTCAAGTAAGTATTTGATAATAGATAACACCCAAGTTTGTCAGTCTCTTTTGGTTGGGATGAGAAGAGAACTTTTAAAGTCATGATGGTATGTTTATGTAGTTTGTGTGTGTGTGCCAACAGTGCCAAACTTACTTTGCTTATTGGATAAACAGAGTATCAATGTAGTGGTGCCTACAGTGCCAAACTGTACATTAAACAGGTGCCAGGTGATTTCATGCCATGGTTGCTAAGAATTAGGGACTAGTTTGCTGAAAACTTCCAATGTTCACACCGTACCCAGTCAAATCACCCCAAAGCATTTGATCAAAAACTGAGGTTAGTGTTCTAATTAGACAGCATTTCATCGATTCTGGCACAGAACACAGACATGCTATAAGCTTATTGAACCTGTTTGCCTGTTAAGTTGTAACTTGTAGTATCAAGGTTTCCTGGGAGTCTTGACAGTGCATTGTCACAATGCCAAATGTCATGAAGAATTTGCACTTTGAATGATTTTGAGAAAATTCCTGGTAATGCAAGAATGTTCATGCTAAAGTCTACAAGACTAAGGGCCCTGTTTCATAAAGAGTACCACTGCATTGTAACTTTGGTTTCAGTCAGTCTATTGGATTACAATTAACTGAAGATGGATTGAAGGTCAGTATGAAACAGGTCCCTGAGGCCGAAACATGAATTGGACTCATGGCCCCTGCTCCTTGCTCACTTTATGTAAGGCTTGTTTAGTCTGCTTGTAGTACAGAAGATATTCAAACCTTTCTTTTAAGCCATGATATCTTTGTATATGGTGATATAAAAATGCCATAATAGGTTGTGGGTAGTTTCTTGTTTCAAGAAAACCAAGTTTTCATAGAAGGAAAATCACCTCTTTGCAGGCTAGGAGTAATCCATTGACCTATGTAGCCTCAAATAATGGACACTGTCATAATTACTGTTATATAAGGTGGAGCTGTTGCGAGAACTGGACCATGAAACTGATTTGTTTATACTGATAAAATTTACCTTTGTGTGTACCTTTAAGATGCCATGTTAAAGACATTTTAAAATGAGGTATTTTTGCATTTACTCAGCTTTACCCTTGTGCTCTGTTTACAGGTGTCAGGCCTCCTGGTCCAAGGCCCCCAGTGTCAAATTCTGGACCTCCAAGGCTTCCGGCTTCGAATCCTGGGCCTCCAAGGATGCCAACTAACTCTGTTCCTAGATCCCCTAGACCTGGGCAAAACTCAGCACCCCCGCCCCCACCACCATCTCGAAATGTACGTGGACCACGATCTACAGGCCCACCTCCTCCCCCTCCCAGTCAATCAAGCAGATTAAGTAATGGGAATCTACCACCCCCTCCTCCACCAATAAATAGGGTGAATCATAGTTCAGGGCAGCTTCCTCCCCCTCCACCTCCTGATAACAGATCTAACAGACCTTCAAGTGGAGCTTTTCCTCCTCCACCCCCAAGTATCAGTAGACAGAGGGATTCTAATCTTCCCCCTCCTCCTCCTCCAAGTAGGTTATCAGGGATACAACCACCTCCACCACCGCCTCCTAACAGACCTGTACCAGGAGGTGGGGGAGGAGGTGGTAGGAGATCAAATGTACCACCTCCTCCTCCTCCAGTGAGAGATCCTCCCTCTATAAGTAATGGACCAAGTGGTATGGGTGCTCCACCACCTCCACCACCAATGCGGAATCCTCCCTCAAGTGCTTTAAAAAATTCATCTAGGCCACCCCCTCCATCAAGGGATCCACCTAGAGGGAATCCACCACCTCCTCCTCCATCAAGAAACCCAGGGAGACCAGGACCACCACCCCCACCTCCAGGTAGGCAAAGTAACCCTCCTCCCCTGCCTCCAGATCGATCATCAAGGACATCAATGGTCAATGGTGATATACCTGGTGCAGGTATGTACAAATTAGTTTTTTTAAGAATTGATTTTCATAAGATACTTAGCATTTAAAGGCTGCATATGGATAGCACTTGTCAATGATTGTCAAACTGCAATCCAGAATTAAATATTATACATGTGAAAAGTTGTTTTCCCTGTCTAGTATTGTGAAAAAGTTAAAATGAGGAATAAAATATGTCAATAAAATTATTCAAAACAAGAAATTTCTAACTCATGAAAATGAAGGAGAGCTGGCCCAATGTACTGTATATCTGAAAGAATTCATATATATTTACTTTGCAAACCGTTATGAGGTAGTCAAAGAAAGCTTTTTTCCTTTTAAAATCAAACTTTGTTTATGTGTGTGAAATTCATTACTTTACTAAAATTGAAAAACTCCTGTGAAGTTCATTTATGTATTTGTGCAACATGATAGCAGGGGGCATAGGGTGACAGTATATGCTTGTAACATCATGGTTCCTAACACTGTTTAAGGGGAACCAGCCATTTAGGGGAGGTCTGGAGGGAAATGTGGACAAAATTGACCATATCAGGGAACACCTAGGTAACGGAAGCTGTGGCCAAGTGGATAAAGGGGGTGGCATTTGAAGCGATGAAGCTTGGCAACTGGGAGGTTTGGGGTTTGATCCCCAGCCAGGTCAAAGTAAGGTGGGATTTTCATCCAAGAGCAATGTATGATTTTCCCATCTGAACTGGCCTTTCAAAAGAAATCAAATTTGATCTAAATTGTTGAGTTGGTTAGCCATCCGACGTGAAGTTGTAATTCAAAAGCCATAGGCTTCTCCCACATCTGTGGTCGCTTAACATAGTAATACAACTGCTCTTCAAGGCCTGAATTATTATTATAATTATAATAAGAGTAGGCCAAGAAAATTGGGGAGTTTTCTTGTCACTTGAGGATATTATCCTTGTGTAACAATGTACCTTGATTGTAATCTAGCACTGTATTTGGTGAGGAAAGAATCTGTTAAATAGGACTGGGGGCATCCAGGTTGCCTGTGTATCTGTCAGTAACTCCTTCATTTAATTGCAAACTTCCCATAATGTTTGAGCTGTTAAATATGGAAATGTTTGATGGAAGTTTTGAATTAATGTGAGGGAGACTTTAATATTTGTATTCCAGACTTCATGGAAGCTCCTATGTGTACCTTATATTTAAAGGGAATGAACAGTCACTCCATATTTGTATTTAAAACATGTGTTAGAATTAAAAATCTCCTTACATCTCTTTAACAAGTGACTTTCATGTTTTCAAAAGTAAATATTGAATATTATTGCTAAACCTTTGTGTTATTGGTTTTGATGATAAGAGAAACCTATGCATTCATGATGGCGTGTGTGTGTATGCGTGTGTGTATGTGCGTGTGGACCAATATTCCATTCAAGGTGAGGACATTTTCTATTGTTCTCCGGTCCTCGGGTGTTCTGAACAATAGACAGTCTATTGTTAAGGTTAGGGTTAAGGAAGCAAACACAAAGGAAATAACAATGAGGTCCTCAG
>WURT03038792.1:0-14878 GCA_009936505.3 Holothuria glaberrima
TAGATGTGAGAGAGCTATCAATATCATTGATGAAAATCAAGAAAGGAATTGGGCCAAGAACAGACCCCTGTGGTACACCACTTGTGACTTCTTTCCAAGATGAGAAATGAAATAAAATGTAGCCTATATAACCCTATCCCTATCCGCATGCATAGGCTACCACAAAACCCTATTCCTATCCATATGTGTACAGTTGATGTGCAGCTATCGGAAGCTCTTCTTTGATGGGCTACTTAACCCTCAAATATGGTTAGCCTAAATAGTACTCAATCATATGATACCCTGGCCATTAATGCTTCCAAGATTGGTTAAGAGGCCATTTAACCCTAACCTAACCCCTAAACTGACTTAACCCTAACCTTATCCCTACCGAACCCCAGGCAAAATCGAACCCCAGGGGGAACCAGTGACTACACCTCGTTTTAACAATAGGGTGATGTTCTCTCCTTAGTCGCATGTCGTATATAAGCTAACCCTATCCCTATGTGAAACACGATACGTCACTGCTGGGCACTGATTCTAAATTAGAGTCAATTTAGTTCTAGGAAAGAAAGAGTACTTGTTGTAAACATTAGTACGGCACAACGATTGGTAGAAGTTTTGCATGTAGGTGTAGGCCTAAGCGTAAGTGTAAGACAAGTTAATTAATAGGCCTAACTTAGCCTACTTTATAGTGACACACGTTAGGCTAAATAAATTTTGCAAGGGGAAGGCCGATTTACCTCCACAGTAAACAACTTCAACGGGACACTGAATTTGTTTCTTCTCTATTTTTACGTCTTTGCTTACATCCTCATCTTCGTCGACGTCTGGAGATGGTATTTCAGCTTCAACTTCGGCCATATTTGTGATTTTTTTCTTGCAGCACAAACAAAAATATGTTTACAGTAGGTGTTCGACAGTGGTCTCAGTGTAGAACTGGATCCCTGCTGTTTACATGTGCCTGCTTTACTGCTAGGTTCAAGTCGGTGTTTTGCACTTGCGACGCACATTGTGCACTGGTTTGGAGAGTTTGACACGCAAAATTAGTTCTGTGGTTAGAAACTTTTGACCGCAAAATCGTTGCATCACAGCTCAACCTGCTGTCAAAGTCACTGATCTACATGTATAGATCGGTAGTCATGGTGAAGCTTCAGTTGCAAATTTCTTTTTTATCAGTGTCCGGCCGTAGTACTTGTCTGTGAGAGTTCTCGGAACGAGGAGGAGCAAGTGTGGTTTAGCCTCCTCCCTCAAATTTTTCCTAGCCCCCCCCCCCCAAAAAAAACGCAAAATTTTATATAGGCTAATTCTAGCGGTTAACACATACTTGTGCTTAGAAAGTATTCCACATGACTCTTTATCAGGTCCTAGGCAATAAATTCTGTAACAATTTTTTCTAGAACTTGCAAAAATTTCGCGCGCTACGCGCTTTCCTCTTCAGTTTTATGAAGCGGTAGCGCTCGCCGTTTAAAAAATATTTGAATTTAATGTTAAATGATCCACAAATATTGTTCTTGCGTGTAGTCGTGATTCTATAGAAACCTGAAAATACATCGTTGTGCCGTTCTAACCTCTTTTTCCTATCTTTTGGAAGATTCTTTCTTCATCCACCATCGTGGCAAACATATTTTGTAAGTAAAAAGATTTTTCAGTTTCGTAGGGGAGCCTTAATGGGTAATATAAAGAATGTAATCCCCGACGACGACCATGCAGTTTGCTCTTAAGTTGAGCAGATTCTTCAATAGAAATCCAGTTTTTTCCAACTTTTCTTAATGAAAACAAAAACATGAAATCTTTTTTAATATAACCCTCAATTTTTTCAGCGCGCTTCGCACGCCTAATATTTCAAGCTTGACATCCTTTTGGCAACCCATTGCATCTGTCGGGACTAAGAGTAGCTGGCCCCCATTCAGGGCGCTTTGCCTTCATGTCGGCAAACCCAAGCACCACTCCTGGCTGAGCCTGCATGCAGTTTTTTCCTTTGGGTCAGGGCCGGATTTAAGCATGGGCCAATGGGGCACGTGACTAGGGCCCCCACAAAATTACATGATTGTACTTTTGGGGTAGTTTGTGGAGATCATCTGTGCTAATTTTCGTTTTGTAGGCTTATACATGTACGTAAGAAAGAGAACTATGGAGTTCATTTCGAGTGGGGTTGGTAAAAATGACCACAACCCTCATTTCGTGACTTCCGCTGGCAGATCAAAGGTGGGCCAAAAATTTTTTCCGAAAATTCGCTGAAGAATTAAAGGATAAACTACAATAGGGACACTATTAGCGGTGAATAAATAGTCGAGACTATAAATTTAGCTTAACAACGAACTAGGTGTATGAAATCCCACAACCTATGAAAATAAAAATTTCTCGAAGTAAGATCATCCTAACTTTGCTCTATAAATACTTATTTTATCGAGAATTATACCTAGGAAAACGAAGTTTTTGGAAGAAAATTTTCTTCACAATTGTACACCCATGTTGCACTGAATCGCGTCTAAGGGCATTCGGTTATAAATCACCCCCTTTGACCGCCCCATATCACTGTAACACCAGTTTGAACCCTACTCCAAGCAAAATAGGCCCTTCAGATCCACCAGTGCTTGACTTGCGCTACTGCAGTCTTGTGGAGAATTTAAGTCGAAGGGGGCCCCCACATAAGTTTTTTCCCAGGGCCCCACAAAGGAAAATCCAGCCTTGCTTTGGGAAATGAAATATACCCCCAAATTTCGGGGCGCTTTCCGCGCAATCCTCACAGTTCACGCTCTGTCACTTACTAAGATTATTAGCACAAAGGAGTCAGTGAACTTTTCAGTGCAGTTACGTAGCCAGACTTTCTTTGTTAGGTGGCAAGGCATTTCTCAAGGGGGGGGGGGGTCAATCAAAATACATTTATGAATATGCTCCGGCCTCATTTTATGCACTTACTGTGCTGAAGCCCATGCAGTGCAGCGTGCAGCAGTATATACAATTTGCAATACACGACTATGGTACACATATGTTGGTTGATACTACATGCATGCGCTTACGCGCTATGCTTTGAACAATTAAACCAGGGCGCCATCATTTCTTGTTATTGTTTTCAGTTAATTTTGTACCAGCCAACTAGCCGAATTGTTTATTACAAAGCTGATCACATAAATTTATCAAAGTTTGTATATAATGTAAATGAATTTTTTCTTTTAAAGAAAACTCTTCTATTTTCTTTTTTAACACATCGCTTGAAACGTTTGGGGGGGGGGCAAGAACGTGTGACAAAAAAATTCTCGGGGCATTGCCCCTGCCCCCCCCCCCATGGCTACGCCGCTGGAACTTTTCTACCACAAACTATGGTTATTCCCAAAGTTAAAAGCTGGCATCAATGGGTTTTCATGTAGCAATATAATACATACTTTGAGCAACATTCATAACATGCCAGTAATGACTTTATGGTTTGAGTTTACTCGAAATACAAATGAATGCAAAAAAAAAAAAATATAACTTTTTCCCGCCCAAGATGATCGTACATTTCACCCTTTTGCAAGCTGTTCATACAAAATTTTGTTCAAAGTAAAGATACTAAACTGTGAACTGAATTGTGAACTGTGAAGATTTTTGTGTATTCTCAGTGTCATTGGGAGGTTAACTCAAAGCTCCATGCTAGTGTTCACATCGTCAGATAGTATTAATGTCTTAGATATTTCGGGGATTTCCCCTTACTTTAGATCCCACCAAAATTATGCTGAATCACACCAGAGTCTTATGGCTGCATGATCCCCTCACTGTCCGAAAAACACTCAACTTCATCTACGCTTGCGGAGCTGAAGAAGCACCATCATGACCATAGCCATGTTCCGTTCACTTGTGAGGCTTTCCACAAATTCCACGTCTCTGTATCGCAAGAAGAGGGAAAATTGCTGCCAGGGAAGAAAAGGGGAAATTTTCGCTCGCACGTTCACTCGTAGGTCCGATTTCTTCAAGCTTTCCGTTTAGGGCTTGAGATATCACCCCCTGTAGTTCCCGCAAACTGCCATCATCTGGTGGCATCACTAGCTACAAACATAATCTTCTTCGGTGCCCACCTTTGCGGTGTCGGTGCCCCCTATGTCACAATTCATGGCTGCAAGCCTTCTCTGTATCTGGTTTCACCAGAGTCAATGGCAACATAGCCCCTAAATTTATGTCACTAGAACAGCACCTGAGGAGGGCGAGCAGGGGTGCCCCCACTAGCGGATTAAGGGCGGAGCAACAGGGGCACGTGCCCCGAGCCCCCACATTTTGGGGCTCCACGTTTAGAGTATCCTAAAATTTACAAAACTGTCGTAATTCTGATCCACAACCGTTATTTCTAATTTCTTAGCATGTAACGTTGAAGTGATGCTTTTCCCATGCTGTTTCGCTGACTACCATAGGGCCTACCGGACCCAGGATGCCATAGAGGCAATGCATGCTACGGGAACTTTGGAAAATGGAGTGAGGCCGTGGGGATTGATAATTCATGGAAGTGAACTCGTGTAATGAGGATTAGCCAAGTTAGCCTCATTTCTCTCGGCTGCTATTTTGCTGCTCCAGGCCCGAGTATGTCACACGATGGAACATCATGGGCTTCTTATTATGGCTGTATGGAATGTCGATATATGAGGAGGAATCCACCTAAATTATTGAATGCATCACGAACTGAACTGTACTGATGATTGACTTATGTTCAAGACTGGCCTCGAAAAAAGGCAAAATATATAGAGATCGGATCAATTCATGTTTCTTATGACGTTTTTACTGTCAATTGTCGCTTTTTAAGGGCAAAACTGTAAAATATTCATTCCTCGCCGGAAGGAATCCATCCAGTCACGCTGGCATGAATAAAAATGTGTTTGTATAAAAAGAACTGTCCGTTTGGGAATAATATATACCTTGGGTGTTCCGGTACTGTGTCAAGTGTTCCTAAGCTATACTATAGGCCCCCACACAATGCCCCGGGCCGCTCACACGCCTAGTCCGATCCTGGGTGCCCCATGCCTGTTTCAAGCGGGAGACGTGCTCTCTACCGGTGAAAATTTAAGACAAGTGAGGGACGCCGAAGAGCAGGGGCGACAGGGCTGTTTCTGAGTCGGACCATGCACTTAACCAGAGTCGGGTCCGAGCCAATTCCGATTCCAGTAGCCCCCATTTCCGGACAATTGAAAAGTCTAGTACCATCCGAGTCCGAGCCAACGTAACAAATATGAGTCATAATTTCGGACCTAGTGCACCCAACGAAAAAGAATCATAGAAAAAAGACAAGAAAAAGTGAGAATTTCTTAGCATGTAACTAGCTAGTTCAACGCCTCCCCAACGTTATCACCATTTAATTCATCTTAGTCATGTAATATACTCAATAACTTTGTAAAGAGAGTAGCAGGTGTGTCACCCCGGCCCTTGTTCAAAGCACTGCCAAAGATAGCACCAATCTGCTACTCAGAGCAACATTATGTCACGTCCCCCTTCGGCCCCTTCCAGGCCTTAGGCCCGACCAGGATCTTCCTGGGTATTAGCTATCCTATGTAGGCCACTGGACGGACACTGTTAATTATGACCCGACTCCCCCAATGACAGGCTACGGCCCTGAGTTGTACCATCATCGCCTCCTGCAGGTTTATTGCTCAGCACTCCCAACACCAGGGGTGGGGCCAGGATTTGCCCGACGGGGGGGGGAGACAACGACCGGAAGCCCCGACAGCCCCGATGCGATCGAAGAGGTTAGTTAGGGAGATTTGAAGAAAACCTGTGTACTTTATACCATGTCATTGGGGGCATATATTGCATAAAATTTATATATAGACATATATATATATATATATATATATATATATTTGAGGAACATAGTTTTCGTACTGATTTAATGTTTTCCCTTAATCTAAACTGTGAAATTAAAAAGCGGGCGAAGCGCTTGGAAATTTTTTGGGTAAGCCTACACTACAAGAATTTGTACTTAGGCTATTTTAAGCTTAGCCTATGTAGGTCAATCGTCCGGGCAGTTGGGCCCTATCGGGCATAACTTACATTGAACTCCCCTCCTCAGGTCACTAGCCGTACCGCACGACAGACACAAGAGAACATTAACTAGGTCAGGGAGTTGCAACTCCCTGATTAGGTATATAGCGAAATGAGAAGAAATTCCCGACATTGACATAAATCCATTACCATAACTTATTACGTTTCTTGAAAAGGTGGAAAGGGTTTGTACTATATGTAGCTATAAGTAACCGATCGGAACTGAGGAATAGTGGGCAAAGCGTATCGAAAATTTGGGGTTTCATCGCAGAAATGACCCCTTTGAAAGCTTTAATAAGTAAACCGACCAAGGATGGCGACAGATATTTCCTGACAAGGGGCCGGGGCATGCCAGGCACCCCAAGTTCCGAAAGTCCTATGTCAAGGGGTGGTGAGGAGGGGATATGAAGGAGCTATAACTATTCCATGACACTTCAAGGTATATTTTGCACTATTTTTTCTTAATACTTCAAAAGCCGAGCTGCGCACTGATAGCGTTCTTTTGCATATGAACCGTGAAATTGCAAAGCGCGCGAAGCGCGCGAAAAATTTTGGTAGACTTACACCAAAAAAGATATTCAATCATTAAGAACAAAAAGAAAAACTGTAGGGGTTGTAGATCGTTTCGGTGATAACAGACGTTGTATCGAAACTACCTGGACTACACGACTACCTAACTGACCGTACCGCATGACACACACAAGAGAACAGCAACTAGGCTTTGAGGTATGGAAAGAAATTTACGACCTCTACATAAATTGTGTACTCTGCTTACATGTTACTTGGTAAGATGGACATGACTTGTGCTACCAGCTATGTTGAATGGAACTATTGAAGAAACAGGAGTAACTCTACAGCGCGCGTAGAGAGCCGAAAATTTGGGGGGTTTATGAGAGAAATTGTCCTCTAGAGAGCAAAAACAGGTAAAGCGTCGGGCCAACTAGTCGCCGTCGGGGACTGCATACTTTATCGTATTGACTAAGAGTCCCCGACAAAAATGTGATAATTCCCCAACGGGGGGAGGGTGGGCAGCCTTCGGCATGGCCTCCCTGTCCCTCCCCCCTCAGAAAGTATTCCACATGGTTCTTTATCAGGTCCATAGGCAGTAAGTTCTGTAACAATTCTTTCTATAACTTCAAAAAATTTTCGTGCGCTACGAGCGCTTCATCTTGAGTTCTATCTAGCTAGGTCGCCCGCCATTTCCAACGTGACATACTGGATTTATTCCACAAAGGTTCCACAAATATTGTAGTCTTGATTCAAAAGAAACACGAAAATGAAAAGTTGTGAAATTCTAACCTCTTTTCCTATCTTTTGGAAGATTTTTCAACCTGACCATCGTGGCAAATATATGTTGTAAGAAAAAAATTTTCAGTTTCGTTTGCGAGCCTAAATGGGTAAGATGAAAAATGTACTCCCCGAAAAAGACCATGCAGTCGCACCATCAAATTTCTTGGTTTACTCTTAAGAAGTGCAGATTTTTTTTTTTTTTTTTATAAAAACCCAACCTTTTTCAATTTTTCTCAATGAAAACAAAAACATGAAATTTTTTTCAATGTAATCCCATTTTTTCGGCGCGCTTCGCGCCGCCTTATATTTTGCTATCGGCATCGTTTCAGCAACTTATTGCATCCGTCTTGGCTTAGAGTAACTGGTTCATAGTCAGGGCGCTTGGCCCCCATGTCGGTAAATCCAAGCACCATTCCTAGCTGAGCCTGCATGCAGTTTTTCCTTTGGGCAATGAAGTATACCCCCAATTTTCAGGGTACCCCCAAACATTGAAACATTTGGCACCATTTTGCATCTGGCCCTCCTCCTCTTTGACTCCTCACCAGGATATGAAAAAAGTTTTAGGCCAGATTTCCCAACACTTCCAAAATCAAATCGACGTCCCTGGTTATTGGTATTTTGTAGTTTTATGAATACGAAGGTATGGGAAAATAATGCAAGATTTGGGGTGGATGGGGTGGGGGGGGGTCACCGGTGCGTGGTGTCTTGTTAGGTGATAACCCTTTGACAAAATGTCAGTACATTCACTATATGATGTCGGTACATTTACCTTATTTTCATCCCTGCCCCCACTTCTATCACCCCGGCCAGTAGTACGCTACCGAAAGCAGGAGCTCATGGGGTCCTTCTCATAGACAATTAAGTGGGGTCCAGGGGCGACGACGGGTCGGAGACCAGGGATTGAATCTCTTGGGCATGTTCAGAATTGGGAGCAGCAGTAACATTTAACACCTCTAGGGCGTGAGTGGGTTCACTTGGGTCATCGCAAAGCAAATTAAATTTCAGCCTCCAGTAACTTCAAATTTAAAAGGTGCCCGTATGTTCGTTTAGGTTTTTCAACTAGGCCAACTGCTCCGGAAATCTAGAACAAAACCACCAGAGCATTGGAGGCGATTTGTTCTCAATATAAGGGGGGGGGGGAGGATATGACCCCATTTTCAAATAAGTTACTGTTACTAAGTCAATAGGCGATTTCTCAAATATTAGTGGGACATGCCCCCCCCCCCGATCGCCGCACATGCACCAGATTACCTCAACCTCGCTGTCCCATCCCCACAACGACATCCCTAGATGTAACATTACACTATTGGATATGGTTAAACATCCCAGGGTGATAAAACCAGGGAGTTGCTATTTGTCAAATAGAAACTCAATTATAAAATAGATAAATAGGCAGCCTGTCTTCTCCGGCTTGTTTACACTCACTTCAGCACGTTCTTCGAATTAATATTACGCCCTCTACTTTATTAATTTAATGTGATAGGGTATGCGCTCTATTTGTAACATCCTGTTATATCTCTCGTCTTCGTTGAGGCAATTGCAGACAAAAAAGGTGTCAACAGGTGAGGAGTGAGGGACTGTCCCCCACTTTTGAAAGTGGAGGGCTTTCCCCGTTCCATATTTTCCAGAACCATTACGCAAATAGTAGACCCATGTTTGATCCCAAAGCTTGCGTTGTAACTGATTCAAGCAGTGAGGGTGATATCGCATTTTGAGGCTGTTGACTTTTTGCTCATGCTAACGATGCAACACAAAGTTCTGAATGGTAGATCGGTAGTCAAGACGTGTTGGAGGACACAGTACAATACCCATTTTTTTTAACAAAAGGAATGTTAAACGACGCCTCAAGAAATTAGTTTTCAATTAGGAAGGTTAATAGTATTAGTAATTACCAGGATCACCCATTGTATGTATACTGCAATAAAATGTCTCTAGCGCAAATCAAACAGCAATTTATGACAAACCTACACGTATACCTAAATGCAGTACACAATGGTTTTAATTAAAAACTCTGTTACCTAAAGTGTTGCATTATTTTTTAATCTGAACACTTAGAGAATGTTTGATGTATCCTGTTTGCCATGCCATTTTGGGAGTATAAGCCTTTGTATATGTAAATACATCGTTATTGCATATATTTACCAAATCATTCTAATCTATGTAATATTTCTACAATTATTCTTCCCTTGAATGTACTTATGTGAAACCTGTTTATAAATTTAGCATTTATACTGCAGGAATGAACAAATGAAAGGAGACAAAATGGTTGGAAATCGGAATACTTTTTGTCCCTCAATAAGGTCAACAGAAGAAAGGAATTGGCTATATCTAGGTGTGAAAGACGAGAACTTGGCCAAGACTCTGAAGTGTTCTGGGCCCTATTTCATAACAGACTTACGCTCAATCGTAAGTTTTATTATATAAGACAATTGCATGACAGATCAAACTTAAGATCCTAACTGTGAAACGGGGCCCTGGACAGTGGGTATGTAAATATAATTTTAACCTGAATTTTTACTCCTGATCATAACTATTCCCGTGGCAAGAACTCAAAGTTTTATTCTTATTTTAATTTTTGACTGGACGAGTACCGTATTCTGTGACTCACTTTCATACTCCCAGGGCCGGAAATGGCCCCGCAGGTCGCCATTTGAGAACCTAGGCTTTTGATGATCATAAGGGATTTTTCCCGTGGACATCTTTTAACATGAATCTGCAACCAAACACACAAAAAGATGTACATGTACGTGTACATACATATACGTATCGGTATATGCATACGTTATGTATATGATTATACTGTACTTCAGTTCTTATCATTTGAAACAGGCCCTACCCTGGTTCCCAGCCGATACCCACCCCTTAATTTTGTCTACCACAAATCAAATCTCTTAAGTTGGTATACTCTTCCATGTCTTTGATGCACTCTATAGGTAGGCTGTTGTCTGCTTTAAAAAAAAAAAAAAAAAAAACTTTGGACAATCATTTGGCGTGTAGCCCACTCTACGAATTCAGCTGCTGACCCTAAAACTGACCTTTGACCTCCAGCAAAATATGACCGTAAATTCGTCTTGAACTCAACATGGGTCATCAAGCATGATAGGTCAATATCTCACCATAAAGTCAGTGAAAGTAACTCGTCATCCCTTTAAATCAGGGGCGTGGAATCTTTTCTCTCTGACGGGCCTTCACATCCACTCCCGGGCAACACACAAAGAGGTTGCAATAAGCTTTTCCCATAGAGGGAAGGCAAATGGTTACTAAACAGGACTTGAGGGGCTAGTTATTAAACAGGCCTTGAGGAGTCTAGATAAGAACATGGGTGAAGACCTTCGGAAGCCATTGAATATGTACTTGACTTGTAGGCCATAGAATGTTCATCCTCTGTCTTTCATGAGGCAGAATGTGCAAGGCTAAACAGATCAGAAGTATCACAATCAGACAATATGACCATTTGTGGTTTTACTGATGTACGAAGTAATAATGAATGAACGATATAAAAAGTGAGCGCCAAGCGCTCCTAAAGAAACTACGTATTTTTAAACCAAGTTAATGTTTTCCTAATTTTCTTTGCAAAATCGCCCATTTTCTAACGTTTAATCCACTCATCTGGGGGACATTTCTAAACCCCCTCAGCCCTTTCCGAATCTACCGGAATAGATACAGTGCCCACTGAGTTTCGTGCTCTAGTAGATCAGGGAGTTGCAACTCCCTGAACAGATGTAGTCCTACACGTGTGATAGTGTAATTCCGTACAATATTATGCAGCATATATGCCACGCAAAGCTTCCGTTACCTCTAGAAGTGGCTACAAGTTAAGTTCTGCACCTGATTTATGCCTAACGAAACGTTTGGCACGTTACATTGTGCAGGGGTTTTAGGAATATAGGCATACTGGTAATGCTTCGCGGTATATTTGCGTGAAATACCCGGAAAGTGCCACTGCAGAGGCGTAAGCAGGATATACGATGGACACCGTGGGCTAAAATTTGTTGTCAAATACTTTTCAAGTGATTCTAACTTACATTTAAGAATTGTTTCGCGGGGTGGATGAAATGGTCTCCCGGGCCGGAGGTTCCCCACCCCCTGCTTTAAATTAACAACTTTATTCGGTGACGAATCAAGGACGCAATAGTCAACCAGTACTGGCCATCATGCGTGAAAAGAGTTGAGGAAATAAGGCTTCAAAATGTGTCAAACATAGCACTATTTTGCATTTTAGCCCTCTTCCAAAAGCAAAAATTTTCAAAAGGGGGAGGGGACACGCCTCTCCTTAGAACCCTCCCCCGGGAGAGCGATCAATCAAACCCTGCCTCCCCTATATTGAAAATTGTTGGATACGGCCTTGTTATTGTACTTGATGCATTAACTTGCGAGAGCTATACTTTTATCTGTGGTCACTAGCCTCAATGAGCAACATTCTTAACATTACGCACCACTGATAAATTTTCAGAGTCGTAGCGTGGGCTTAATTTAAAGGGGCGCAGTTCATGAAAGCGTCCAGTGGCGTAGGAAAGTTGGCACTTAGGCCCCTTTTCTTTTTCACAGAGCCGCCCTTAAGGAGGAGCCTAAGGGAAGGACGTGACATTTATGCATAGCCGTACTTGACTTTTTTCTCAGGGAGGGCGGTGATTTTTGCCCGACTCCAGAGTCTGGAGTATAAAATTTAACTGTCTAATTTTCCACCCGACTGAGACAAAATATCTGCCCGATTTAGTCAGGTTTCTGATATGTGGAGGGGGCGGCTGCCCCATCCCCCGGCCCGTACGGCCATGCATTTATGTAAGGTCGCTTAGTTGCTAATTGGTGTTGTCTTTGGCAAAGCTTTGAACTCATTATAGGTTTAGACATTCTCATTATTTAGTTTCTTTTTGTATAACAGACTACAGAGAGAGGGTTTTCTACACACCTTTTCTTTGAACAAGTTTTGTAAGAAGGCTAAGTTGCAGTATGATTCAATCTTTGGGGAAGCTCTGAACCGGTTGCATCCTTAGAAATTGTCAGTTTTAAGGCCTTTTTCTGTTTTCGATTTGGCTGGGGTGTGAGGGAGAGGTGCTGTCTCATAGGTCACTCACCATTTTTAAAACTTTGCCTTTGTAATGCTGCTTGGGTAAAAAAATTGTGCTAGATTTGAAACAGAATTACAAACTCATTGATTTTAGCATGGAATTAAAGGTAATCATAGGCTATTTATATAAGCATGTTTTGGCATCGCGTGAGAAATCATACCAAGATCTTGTAACGTACATAGTCTTCAGCTGTGTTGTTTAACATCATGCACAAGGAAGTAGGGTTCATTCGTCAGTGCAAGTTACCCGTTTAAGAGCCCGTTTGTGGCAAGGGTCCTGGGAAAGGAAACCTTAATTAATATGCGATTTCCCATTTTCTAAGGGCCTTCAAACATAATAAGGACAATGGAAATTTTAACACTTTCCGGATTTTTTCAAGCAAGCTATTTTCAAATAAGGGTTGGAAACCTCAGTGGGGAAACTATCCACCCTTCTTCACAGGCTACGACTCTGATTTTCCATGTTCGCACGCAAAAACATATCGAGGGGCTGTATGTTGGTCTTAACGATGTACAGAGAAACAACGCAAAGTTGATGATTATTCGGTAAAATTTTATAGCAATTTATGTAAATAGTGTTTCTCCATAGATTCTAAAATTTTGAGCTACATTTTGAGATGCATTACAAATTCTATCTTGAACCTACATTGAAATATACCAGATAGCCCTTCCTACCCTACTTTGACAATTCAGAGTAAGATAAATGTACACGGTATGTAGTGGCTACGGTAGAAATGTTTCGTCGCTGGGTTAGTGTTTGACGTCACGGCACTGCCTTCCTAGCGACATCCATAGATATTAATACCGTAGAGTCGTAACTGGTAGGTCTTTGAATGTCAGCCATGTTTATTTTGACACTTCTGGCGGTATGGGAGCAACGCGATAGTATTAATCTTGCTAAGCTTGTAAGGAGTTTCCCCACATTCGTAGAGACTCGGTGCTAGTGGCGAGCTTACTTTTGTAAAAGTCGCCAACCTTGACTTTTCCGATTTCCTTTCGTTCTTAGTGAACTTAGTGAAGGTAAGGATATTTAAGCAGAGAGGGCATGGTTTCTACGGTCATAAGAACCTGACTGTGCAAAAGGTACGCCTGTAACCATTTGCGATACCTAATGTGGGCGGAACTGGTGAAGAATATCGAAGCCAGTACATCACACAGATACTATCCGAAAATGTACAGTTATAACATGGACAATAATTTTAAAAGAATTTCCCCCAGTATAAAGTGGTAGCGCTGAAAACGACATCATATTGGGGCTGCCGACGGAGAACCCTCCTCATACTCCTAGACTGCCACTTAGCATAAGTGGCCTGACACGTGGCCGGGATACGGTAAAACTGTGCAACGGGTTGAAGTCTGTAACCCTATTCGTAAGCTCGTGGCTAGGGGCGGGGAGGCCCCCCCTATAAAACCAGTTTCATCCCTTAGAAAATTTTTAAAGTTAAAATTGCTTTGGATTTTGGTATATCTCGCCCCTAAATGCATTCACCCCGAACTGGAAGCTGTTCCCCTCCCCCACTTCGTGGCCAGTCTAACTATAGGCCTGAGCTGTTCGGTGGATATGATGACCTGTGTTTGTCCGTGTTTGTCTATCAGTATGTGATTACTTTTATGTCAGTCCAAGCTTCTCGAAGGTTCGAAAAATCAATTAACTGCATTGAGCACTGTATAATACCTGTTATTGTTGTGATTCTTTTCGGCTAAGTTAACCTATTCATGGACAATAGGGAGGTTTCACGAGTGTAAAACTCAACTAATGCAACCACATTCTGGAGGGCAAGCAATCACACGCGGACGCCGTAGGTCATGTACTACAGCAATGTGGCCGTGCGTGGGACCGCAGTGTCTTCCAGAACGACTAGCGCGTCCACTGAATTTGACCTTTGGTGCAAGCTCCCTTCCCAACTCTGTGTGACACCGTCACTCTCAAATAGTCATTGCTAAATCTTCCTAACAGCCACATTACCGTGCAAGCTAGTTAAAGGGGCTTATATTGAGTAGGTTCACAAAAGTCATGACTTTTTTCACATCTGTTGAAATTTACTTGCATCTTGGTGGTAATTCAAACTAAGAGATTCTGCCCATCTTACACACAACTGAAATGGCAATGGTAGGTTAATTAATGATTAAAATCATTTACTTAAAATTCGTGACCAGACACTTTTTACCATTAGGTATACTAGTCATATATACAGCCCCTCTCCACAAATACTACAATTTCTCACATTTTCAGTTACTATACGAAGTGATACATGAGTAATGAGGCTAATTAGAAATATTGTCATGCAATGATTTCCTTCAAACTTGTCGCAAAATAATGGATATCAACTCAATAAGCCCCTTTGAGTGGAGTATAAAAACAAAGGTCAGTCGTGTCCATTTTGCTAGTCTCAATGAAGATACGTCATTCGCGCCGATTTCTCCTCTTACAAGCTGAAGCCCCTGTATGTGGGCTGGGGGATGTAGAATAAGCCCACGGTATTCCCAGCCTGTCGTAAGAGGCGACTAAAGGGAAGGACTTTCACCGTATTTGAACTG
>WURT03038803.1:0-14878 GCA_009936505.3 Holothuria glaberrima
TGTTGTTGTTGTTGTTGTTGTTGTTGTTGTTGTTGTTGTTGTTGTTGTTGTTGTTGTTGTTGTTGTTGTTGTACAGTGAACGTTCTGAAGTTGCAAGAACGGTCTTAGTAATGACACCGTATGGGAAAGTTTCAATTTTCAACAATCTGCAGTCAGCGAAACAAATTGTGTTTTTCTTTAATTTTTTGTTAAACATTTCGTTTGCGCAGACCCTGAATTTCAATCACAATGGAAAACGTTCGTCTTCATATTGTGGCATTCTTGACAACTTTTTCATTGCCTTACGGATACGGCTCGTCAGTTGAGGGTAAGAAATCTGTGAAGAAGATTCACATAAAACCGAAATGTTTGCCTTCTTACAACATCCTGGTCAACCGTGCACCAATCCAGAATTCTTGTCAATTATTGATTTAAATATGTATCAAAAATGATTGAAATGCGATCGGTTTTATCCAGATCTCAAGGAACTAATGATCATTGTTCGTATCAGTGCTTAATTGATCAGGATTGGATTCATATTTGACCCGGTCATTTTAAGAGCATGTTATAAGTTCAGATAGAGATTTGCAAGACGTAAATGAACGTTTGTTGTATACGTATATACTTTTTCTGAATACCAATACATGGTATATGCATCACATTTACGAATCTGAGAATTCAATTGACTACGAATTTTGACTGAATATTGTTACCCTGTTTTTAAATAACTACTTACGCAGAATTGAAACAGATTAAACATAAGTGAGACCCATGAACGATACCATGCATAAAACTACAGTCCTTATTTGTTAGCATATGTAATAAGAAATGACAAATCTTCCTGCAGCATGAACATGAAGTTTCCAAGTTTTCCCAAGTCATGTCAAATGTTTAATCTCGAACAAAGCGACAAGCAAATACTACGAATAAAAGATGAGATATTCCCGGCGTAAGAGATTGGTTACATTGATTGTAAAATTGTCTTTTATATGTTCAAACTATCAGACAGCTGATCCATAATAGTAACATTTAAATGGAGTCATCACAGTGAGGTATCTTGTTATATTGAACAATATTTCATTAAATGGGCCTAGCTGTCAAGTTTAAAATGATCGAGTTTAAAGGTTCAGAGTTCTTTACAGAGCAGTTAATGATACACTAATTTATGTCAATTTGGACTGCGATGACCTGTGAAACCAGTTGACTTTGTGACAGACAAGTAGCACAAATATGACATGTGTAATAGTGATTATTTACTAACGTTGTGTTTTCTTCTTGTCACACAAAGTAATCTGCAAGAGTCCGCAAAGTGGAACACTAGGAGGTATAGGAATCATAGATTGCTCATTTTGCAGTGATTTGACAAAGATCCCCTTTATAGTGTGGTCATATGCCGGAGAAAGTCAACCCTTTGTAAGATCTGATAAAGGTGTACTTCAGGGTCCTGGACATGATAATGGGTCGTACAGCATACGTATTGATGGGGATCTCTTAATCCTTGATGCTGCAAGAAGATCAGGAAGCAAAGAATACATGGTGGAGATAATAGACCATGACGGCAACCCTGGACACCAAAACGTAGTGTATCAATTCTTTGGTATGCTACCATCCCTTTTATTTATGAATACTTCTACAAATCATTTTAAGTGGTTTGTGTTATCCTCTACAGAATTCGGAATTTTAAGAATAATACTGGCAATATGTCAATAAGTGGGCACCCTGAACCTATATTCAAAGAACTGGTTTACTCGAAGATCATTGTTACAACATGTTGATGTCTGATTTTTATTTTAATGTAACGAGTGACGTAAACTTTTCACAAAATAGACCAAAATATCACGTAGTTACATTTCCGTTAGTACTGATCACTGGGTAAGTGCTTTAATCTGAATGGTACAGACACAAAATACTCTTAAAACGAGTTGGTATCCATCTTATCATCCATTGTAAAACATGTAAGGCTTCACGACGGTATAAAAGTCCGGTATTGATTGTGTGAGACATCTCACGTGTAAACCCCTCTTTATATGCAGGTGAATCTACTACAATCCAACAACAAACTGCTACGTACACAGAGAGTCCAACCACGTGTCCTGCAACAGAAGCGACAACTTCTGGTGAGTTTCAAAGTTTTCATACCGATCTGAGCTTTACACCAGGGGCGTAGCCAATTTTTTGGTGTAGGGGCAAAGTCGAGTCATGGTCCCTATTCTTGACCGCCATCCTGGGGAGGGGTGCAAGGGGAGGGGGGTGTCCCCCTCCCCTTTTGGAAATTGTTTGTTGTCTTGAAGGGCTTAGATGTAAAATAGTGCTATATTTTTGTTCCTTTTTATACTAGATCCCAGTGTTCTCCACAGGGGGCTTTAGAGGGGCGACCCGCCCTCCGAGTGAAAATGACCGCTCCCAAAAATAGTTGCCGCCCTCCAAAAATGCAGCTTCCATTTTCAAGTCCACTGCTTCATAACACATACACAAGTCATATAGTATGAAGGAAAAGTTCCTCATCCCTCCTGGGGTGGGGCTAGGATTTGCCATTGTGAGGAATATAATGCAAAAAATTTGTATATGCTGAGGAAAATAGTTCCCCGCTGATTAAATGTTTTTCCCCGAACCTAAGCTGTGGAAAAGCGAGCAAAGCAGGAGAATTTGGGGGGGGGGGGAACCAAAAAGAATCTGTACCTTTTTATAGCTTATATAGATCAATTGTCCCTGAGCATTTGGGCCTTAAGTATCGGGCTAACCTTTCATTGTATTTCTTTCCTCGAGTCACTAGCCGTACCGCACGGCATATGAGAACATTAACTAAGTTTAGCGAAATGAGATGAAATTCCCGACATTTACATAAATCCATGTATTCTATTTATTAAGTTAATTGAAAAGATAGGAAGGGTTTGTACTTGATTAGCTCTAAGCAACGGAACTAAAGAATAGTGGACAAAGCGTACCGAAAATTTGGGGTTTTATCGCAAGATTAACTCTTTTGAGATCCAAAATAAGTAAACTGATCATGGGAGGTAACAGAATTTTCCCGACGGGGGGGGGGGGGTAAGCGGGCCATGCCAGCTCCCCCAAGTTCTGTCAGCCCCTATGTCGAAGGATTGGTAAGAAGGGGATATGAACGAGCCTAACTATCCCATGCCATTGCAGGGCATAATATCACTTGATACTTCAAAAGCCGAGTTGAGCACTGGTAGCGTTCTTTTGAGTCTGAATTGTGAAATTGCAAAGCGCGTGAAGCGCGAAAATTTTTGGTACGCTTTCACAAAAAAACGTAGTCTATGTAATCATTAAGAACAAAGACGGCAAAAAATATAATCTGTAGGGGTTGTAAACGGATAGTGGATAACATACATTGTGTCGAAACCACCTGGAATACCCGATGAAGTAGCCAAACTTTGCTCCGTGAGTTGCTCTCCAACTGACCGAACGGCATGACACACCAGATAAAAGGAACTAGGCTTTGTGATATGGGATGAAATTTACGATCTCTACATAAACAGTGTACTGTGCCTACCTGTTACTTGGTAAGGTTGACAGGGCTTATGCTCTCTATCTACGTGGAACGGAAGTATTGAAGAAATTGGAGTAAATCTACAGCGCGCGCAGCGCGATGAACAGTTTGGGTCCTTTGAGAAATTGTCCTCTTGAGAGCATAAAACAGGTAAATCATCGGGAAGACTCGTTGCCGTCGGGGACTGCATACTTTATCGTATCGACTTAAACCCTTGCAAAACTGTAAAACTTCCCCGACGGGGGCTATGGCACCCTGCCCCTCCCCCCCCCTTGGCGTTACCCTTGAATCCCTCCCTACTCTTGAGGGTTTTTTTTTTTTTTTTGCTTTCCTACATTTTTTCAACATCGCCCGTCGCCCATCACCCTCATGGTCTGAATTTTCCAATGCATTTCAAAACCAGTTCAAGGTCTTAGGCCTAGTTGTGTTGTTAGATGCAATTGAAGTATGCATCGATATGTGTTACTGTACACCTATCTAAAAAGCACCGACATAAAAAGATTCAAATTGATTTGATGCCATTTATCACATCTTTTATTCATCTGAACAGATCCGAAAGACTAAATAATCACCGTCAAGAAACCAATGTGTGTACTTTTGTGAATATGTATGTTAATTTTTGGGAAAGTTTGCAAAGATCAGAAAAATGAACTGAAAATGAAATAAAGTTTGTCCTTGCTGAATACGTCATGACCAGACGACAGTGAGGTAAATTGTAAGGCGTTGTGAATACTAAATCTTTAGCGCGCAAACTCATCTTTATGCAGGTGAATCTACTACAATCCAAAAACAAACTGATACGTACACAGAGAGTCCAACCAAGTGTCCTGCAACAGAAAAGACATGTTCTGGTGAGTTTCAAAGTCGCATACCGATCTGAGGTTTACAGGTATAACGACGACATATTGCATTTCCGAATTTCACATTCATAGGCTCTAAGTCTCGTATGAGATATTATACTCTTCTGCAATGAACTCATGGTCTGAATCTCCCAATGCAATTTAAAACCTGTTCAAGATCTTAGTTGTGGTGTTACATGTTATTGAAAATGTATCGATTTCTGTTTGCCAATCTAAAAACACCCGCCGACAAAATAGATGAAAATTGATTTTGATTATGTCATCTATCACATCTTTACATCTGATCTAAACAAATCTGGAAGATTAAATAATCACCATCAAGAAACAAATTTATATACTTTTGATTTTGCAATTACTTAGAACACCCTTTTTACCGAAGAATACATGATGTAACAATATGCCAAAGTCATGTTTTCAATAGACTGAGAAGTCCGTTCGTAAGTGGTTATGCTACGAATGTTTGAAGGAGCATGCATCAGTTACATAGAAAACACAAACTACTATAGAGCAAAAAATAATTGTTGAAAAATTGAAAGGAATGCCAACTTCTTTTCGACATGTATATTAGCCCGTGAAATTTTAGAAGGCGTGGCTTATATATTTTATTAAAGGCAGAAAATATATTCAACAGCCGATTGTGTCGAACTACAGGCTGTAAGAACGCAAGATGCCTTAAACCTCTGTAAGTCAGGGCCGTTTTTAACATAAATACTGGGTGGGCCATGGCCTCCCAGTGCCATGGCCCCCCGGTTCCATACACAGCCCCCCTCAGCTCATTTGCCCCCCCCCCCTCCGTATGGTCCCTTTTTCGGGAAAGTTTGTTTTCGAACGTGTAAACATTGCCCAATTTTATGCTGACAGGATAGCGGAAAGTACTAACTACTTCACTCAGTGAAGAAAATAAGGATAGTTAGATAAATTTACATGTAAGACATGTGGAGTGCAATTTTTGACAATCTGGACAGCACTAGCGTACACGGGGTGAGGCCATTCGGCCATACCCCCTTCACTGATGCCGGTTTTTTTAGTTCCTAAAAATACCTAAACTTTTTAAAGTAAGTTTTATTTCAAAAGGTAGGATGCATATGTGGCACCAGATTGCATGCAAGGACACCTAATTTTTCAAAAATTTTCAAAATTGATGCCGATTTTTTTTTTTTAGTTCCTAAAAAATACATCAATTTTTAATACAAGTTTAACTCCCAAAGGTACCATTTATGGTACTATTTATGGCACAAGATTGCATGGAAGGACGCCCAATTTTTCAAAAATTCCCAAAGGGAAGAGGACACCCCTCCCCTTAAACCCCTCCCCAGGCCAGCGATCACACTACATACTGCATGGCCCGTGAGCACGCCACTACTGGACAGGCATTTTTCCGAAAAAATTCGTCGTAAAGTACGTGCCAATCAAAGGTGGCCCTCAGCTTAGATGGTCCCCTTCGTCAATTGCCCCCCCCCTAAAAAAATCCTTAAAAAAGCCCTGCTATAATTGCTCACCTTGTCGTCCTACTTAATGTCGAGAATGTCAGATGCCAGGAAATCTAGTATCATCTTAACTTACAGTTAGGCCCTACTCGGTGATGTTAGAAGTGAGTAAGCTGGAAGGATGTCGATTTCCAGTCAAAATGTACCCAAATCAGAATGTCTAGTTGTGACATTACACTCAAAAAAGAAAAGAGAGAAATTCACTCCAAAAAGAGTGCATTAAGGGACCACACCTAAGGAAGAGTGAATTTCGTCCGGAGTGGAGTCAGTGAAAAACTTCAAACACATGGAATGATTTATCGGTCTATTTGGAGTGAATTTTCACTCCAATTCGGGTGAAATTCACTCTTCCTTAGGAGTAATCCCTTAATTCACTCTTTTTTTGGAGTGAATTTCACTCTTTTGTTTTAAGAGTGTATGTGTATCGAATACATAACACTTGATGAAAGCAGTACAGAAGATGATGTTATTTTGTTATATATATATATATATATATATATATATATATATATACTCACTAACACTCCCTCTATCTTCAATTTTAAGCAAATGTGTCTACACTGCGTGTTCATGATACGGAATTTCTCTATACGGAATCCTAACCGGTATTAGAAACGTGACCAAATGTTATTTGTAAAATTTTTAAAATTAAAGCGGTCATTGGTAGTAAGAAAGTGTGGCAGAATGAAAGCTCTATAACATGACGAATTTTCATTACTTTTATCGTTATTGTTATCACCATTATGAAAAACGCATCATTTTGTTTTTATGGATGATGTTTAACTTCTCAGAGCATGGATGGAAGATAGCCTTCTTTGTACTACTACTACTGGTGGTAATTGTTGGTGTACTCATTCTTGCCATTGCTTTTATAAAGAAAAAAATAGGTAAGATTTAAAACAACGCCATAGACAGATTGAGGTAACAAGATATGACTAATTTGATAAGTTTTTAAGTTTTTCGTCTGAAAGGAGCAAGTTGTAAGGTTTGACATCATCTACCTCCAAATACGACTTACGCCGTTGAATGCTTATACGTCATTTACATGTCATATTTATTTCACGTTCCTCTAAAAAAAAAATATGTAACAATTATTATTGAAAAAAGTATAAAGTAAATTAATTCTTATCAAAATGTGACGAACCTACTAAACCATGTAACTAATATTTGATCCTTCTTGTCTTCACAAACACAACATCTTTACTCGATTTATTTTAAGTTTCTACCATAACAGTTCGGAAGTAGTATGCAACACACTGCCGTATGCAGCGGGACAGCAGGGGTAGTTGCCCCCTCCCTCTAACAGAATTTCGAAGCAACATTTTTAGGCGGGCCCTGGACCCCAATCCGTTAGGGGGAGCGCATAATGCTCTCACGAGGCGCTTCCGGTACCGTTTCAGTTATTCCATCTAAATTCACCTGATTTTGTCTACCCGATTCCGCTCTCCCGTCCACCAAAAAACCTACGTACCCTAATGATACAATAGTTAAATGACAGTCGCCTAGCTTTGTAAAACTGTTCAGCCTAGAATATGTCGATAAATTTATAAGACGCTGTAAAGGGCTTTCAACTTAGGATCATTAGAATGTCCTTTATGAACATCATTCTAAAATCTGACTTACTGTGACACAATAGCAGACATGCTTAACTGCATCATTAAAAGTGTCCCCATTTGCTCGGTATCATCATGACGAAGAGTAGTTGTATGTGCTATACATTTCCTTAGGAAAGCGGTAGTTGGGTGACTTTTTCGACTAAGTGATGTATCTTTTTAATCATTTTCAATTACAAATCGTTCGTAAACTATCGAAGGTTTCGCAATTAATTCTTGGCAAAATATCAGCAGATTCTTTACAAAATATCGTACGTTTCGCGCGTCCATTTTCCTTTTCTTATTTTTTTTATTTTTTATTTTTTATTTTTTTTTTGTTTTGTTGTTTTGGCGGTTGTTGTTAAATTTTCAAGATTCCGTTCAATATTGTTGTTTGCTTTATTGTATTGTTGCTTTGTGGGGTTTAATGCGTTTCAATGCATGGGATGACTGAGTGGAGTGTTATTGCTCTGACTCTGAGTGACTTTTGAAGTTGGTTTCTTTTCTTTTTTAAAGTGTGTCCACAGAGTGCATGGACGGGCGTAAACCAAACAAGTGACTCACCACAAAATCACAGGCTTCAGGATATCCAGTGAAGAAACATCGAACTCAACGTGATCAACGTTTATTTTTTGCATTTCATCCGTCATATCTTTATTTCATGGGTCTGTCATTTAAGCCCAGATTTAGACTGGTTTCGTTTAAATACACCCTAAACATTACAATTACGTTGAATGTAGTTGTGATTTACTCAGAGAGAGTTTTATAATAGGATACTTAACTACGGTTTCCTCGAAAGTTGCAATCATTATTCACATAATTTAGAAGGCCACTGCAAAGAAGAGAAAAATACCAATGTCTCCCCCAAATTGAAATTGGATTGTGCTGTGTTGCTTTGCTAATAGTAGTAGGACGTGGCTGCACATGGGTAATTCCATGGGGCTACAGGTTTTTAGTTTCCTTATTAATATATGTATGTGCCGCCAGCCTGTCATTCTTAACCACTACCTATACGTAACCTACTCCAGTGTACGCCCCGCTTGGAGAGATCAAAATGAATGTTGTTTCGGCTGAGCAACGTCAACTTGAATGGATGTTTTACGAAAGTTGTCTTTTTTCTGAACCCGATACCCTATCCCAAATAATAACCTTCCTACTACCCTTCCTGTCCCACGCTTTATCCTTTCCCCCACCACTACCATAATTTCTTAATGCAGCGCCTGTTTGGGTTTCAGGTCGCCCCCTATCGTTAAAGAGTTGGTCCACTGAACATCGCGCCACCAAGCTTTCAACCATTTTTTTTCACCAATTAGGTGTCTTCTACGTTTCCATTAAAACCCGACACAATGAGTACAACTTAAGCCAACTTGATTTTTGTCACTGCTCGTTCATTGTTTATGTTAAATAAATAAAGAACAAATGGTGAAACTGGGATATTTGTGCATGGTTTGCGTACCCCTCGTTAATCAAACGCCTTAGTCATTTTAGTCAAATTTTCTACATACTCAAGAGTTCCCCGGCCTTTGCCCCTGCTCTCTAAGTGAGGTGTTTTCTTTTTTTTTCACTTGAACCACCAGAAGCCGCCGTGAAGCACATGGTGTCGAGACAGTGGCAGAAAGCTTGGTGCTCCCTGGCTGAATATGGCCACATTGCCCCGGGTAGTCTTATTGTTATCAAAGTTGCAATCGAAAGAAAACAGCGAGTACATACCCCCCCCCCCCCCCAAGAAAATGAAGGGAATATAACGGTGTTTTAGAAAATGCTTTAAAATTGGAGACACTGAATTCCTACTCAAAAAAGAAAATACAAAAAAAAAACCTAGCAATTAAACAGCTGTTTCAGTGACCATTTAAGAATTCTGGTGAAATTTTCGTTTACTCCAGATGAGGACGATCGAGATACCAGCTATTGAAGTTACTAAATTTGTTCCTAAAAGTAAGCTTGCAGCGAATAGAGGTTATATCATCTCCTATTTTCAGTAAGCAACGATATAATTGTTATCTTATTTTTCAATCGGCTGTTTTGATGTAAAGTACACAATCACAGAAATAACCTCACAAGGGGAATTTGATGTTGAACTTCGAAAAATTCACATGCCTCTCATGTATTCATATTATCGTAACATGAGATTACAGAGGAGGACCTGGTGGTAAAGTAAAGGCAGAAAAAACTACAGTAATGATTGTATCCTGAATGGTTATACTGTTCGAAACTAGTTTGAAATATTTTAGATAACTAAGGTACAAAAAACTAAACAATTGTAAAATATGTAGAAAAGGCCGCTTTGTTGACGTTTTCACCGTTTGAAATTCCTGTTCCATGAAGCATACCTGATCACTATGTGCGCAATCTTTTAACAAGCGGATGTTTGTGCTCAGTACAGACCTAGTTTCGGTTATTAAGCAAAGGGTCCTTTGCCCTTGAAGGGATTTTTCAGAGACAAAATTCGGTGTATTCAAAAAATGAAGAAAATTGTTCTCTTTTATGAGGTGAAAACCTCATCTCCATAGCTTGTTGCGTTTGGAAGATACGAATTTTCAAAGAAAAGATGACATGCATTATGGGAAATCTGTGATGTCATCACGGCACATTAATTTCACAAAGAATTGAATTTCTCTATGACATTGATGCTGCTGTAGGGGAAATTTACGTTTTACATTGTTTCGAAACCCCTACCATCATAATAGCAGTAAGCTTCCAGAAAGATCCAGGTTTTTCAACTATAAGGCACGGCGACTAATATATGGTTGGACATTTCAAAATTGGATATAAAATTGCAAGATATACAAGCATGTTTAAAAACAAATTAGCTACAAATAATATCATATCGTCCACTTTTGTCGGACTGTACATATTCTATATTCTCTCTTTGTTATAATGCCTTAGTAGTAGTTTTTCTTACTTACGTAAACTCTGCGATGTGCCTCCTAGTACTTACTGGCAGATATCTTACATTTGTGAAACCTCGAGAAATTGCGTCATTTATCTTGTAATATTAAAGAGTCGTGCGTAAAACGTGATGTAGCCTGCTGAGATTTTCATGTCTGCAATTTCAGGATAATATAGTTGTGTTTCAAAGTAAAGAGATATTCAGTTGTCAGCGTTGTTTTTAGCCAGGTAATCTGTGACAGCAGCTGCTTTCCAGTGTATCGCCAACAATTATTCTCATTTCATTAAGGCAATTGCAATCCTACTAATTTCATTGTAAATGTTGGAATTAAAGCAGGACACAACCTAAGATATCGGTGGTAAGAGCTGTTTAAAAACATGACAACAAAACAATCAAGCTATGCAATTCCATCGTCTTCGACTTAAGTGCAGCGCCTCTACCGTTTCACGTTCACCGCATAAAATTATACAATAGCTGCAGTTTGGCAGTCAAGTTTTTAGTCATTTACGACTTTGAAATTTATGAAACATCAGATACCTTTCTAAAGCCGACTTCCAACTTCATGTGAGCTCTTGCGATTCCTTGTGACCTCTTGTGACCTCGAGAAGGTCGCCTAATGTGAGAGCGTTTGCTCGCAAGAGGTCGTAGCTCGCAATCCATGATCGCAAGAGCTCCCGAGGTTTCAAATATGTTTAAAAATTTTGCGACTCCAAAAGAGATCTCAAGTGGTCAAAAGTCGATAGTATAGTGTGAGAGAGTGGTCGCAAGAAGTCGCAGATGGTCGCAAGGTTTTGCAGCACGAAAAGTGCAAATCTTTAGGCAAAATCGAAGATGCTGGTAAATTCTGGAAAGTAGGTTCCAGCCGGAGAGACAACGGTATGTCTTCTAATTGTGTTCAAAATAGAAGCCCTCCACTTACTATTGTAAACACTATTGAGCATGACCCTCTTTTCCTTGTCGAGCAAATATCCAGGAGAACTGTGTGGTACCGGTTGCGTGTTTCATTTAAAGGGAGAAAGGTGAGAGTGTATACGAGCCGAGGCAATTGTGACCTATAAAGAGAGGTCTTGGGCGAAACCCAAATTCCTACTTTAATGTTATTATAACATGCTGTTTTAAAACATTGAAATTCCCCCGTCTTTATCACCTTTGACACCTGCAACCATCTTCATTTGGGAGTTCAGATCAAGTTTCATTTTCATACAAAGGCAGATTGGTAAATACTATGTTTCAGTTTATTGAGATGATCTACGTCAAAGGGCTCACTTTAATTGGTAGGTAGCCTACCCAGGATCTCATCCACTAAAAGGTGCGCTTCACAATGTAGGGACAGGGTCCGCGGAGCCAATTTTGGTGCGAGGGGGCTAATCAGCGAAGCGGCCCAGAATGTAGAATATAATAAAAGCAGTTTAAGGCGGCCCCAAATGGCCATGGTAGAAAAAGTGCGGGGGTTAAAGCCCCAGTAGCCCCCTGTCTCCCCGGTCACTGAGGGAATTGGTATGCTTTTATTCTGCTTATGAAAAGGTGCTTAAAAATAGGCCTGTATTGTTAGCCTTATATCCAGTTCTGCAAGCCCGTAGCCCTTACTACCGGCTTAGTTTATTCATGGAGTTCTACGGGGTATGGAGGGCTTTAGCCCCCAGATTATTCCCTAACCCACCCCCCCCATATGGGCAAAATTTTGTATGCGCTGGTAGTGGTGTGTTTATTTCTACATATCTCACCCCTTTTCAGCCAGTCAAGAACGGGACCAAGTATGACAGACCCTTGATGTACAGGTGTGAGGGTCGAGTGGTTGGTCGGTTAAGTTTGTTGTCCTTTCGGCGACGGAGCTCCTTTGGAGTTAAAGTTGTTTTCGTCCACTTGGCTCTTCGCCAGAGCTTCGAGGGGAGTTTGAAAAAAGTGTACTTTGTACTTGGCACTCAGCGGTCTTTCTGTGATTTTTGCAAGTGTGGCAAGAGCGGCTGCGAACGTGCTTGCCTCAAGTTCACTTTCGGTTGAAACTACTCATGCTGATATCTCAAGAGCTACACGTCAGATCCTTTTTTAATAAGTTTCGTACTCTTGTTGCATCTCATTCATTGACACTTTTGATATAAATTAGGATACATCAGGAAACATGCAATATAGCTTATGCCGACAGAAAAGAAGCAAGCTCTCATATGGACTGCTTACGACAAGGAAAATGTAACATAGTTATATGTATATGTTATATATTACCGAACGTAAACGATTCGTGTACATCTCAAAACTTTCTTCCAATTCAATGACAGTACAAAAATCTATTTTTACACACATTGTTTTTCCATTTAGTACTAAAAACCTCGAAACCACGAAAAATCCTGAATTTATAGCAAGATTTATTAAAAAAAGTCAAATCGGAGTGACAATTAAAATTGATTAGACTGACAATTTTCAATTTTTCATAGAATGATTAAAGTTTTTAATGATTCGAAAAAAAAATGATTTTCAAATAAGAGTTGTCACATGACTGTCTATCAATCGTTTGGATTGAGTTTCAATCTACTGACCTAACAAGAGAGGAAATGCTAGAGTAAGGAAGCCATTCCCTGTTATGGAATCTTGTGTAAGTAATACATCAGAGTTAAGCAATCTGAACAAAAAATGACGCCGACACGGAGCAGCTCGTACATTGTAAGTCTCTTACTAATGTACAATAAATAGAACAAGTTAAGCTAAATCATAATTATGCCATTCTTTTAACGGAAAGTTTTTAGCATGCGAAAACGACTTAAACTAAATTACTGTTGGAAGTAGTCTATTTATTAATGTGTTTGAATAAGAACTAAACTGCTTGACATGAAGTTGTCAGGCAGATTGTAGACGACGGGCTCGAATTACGAAAAAACTTCTTCGAAAGAGCGTCACCACTCCGGAGTTACGAGCAAAAGTGATTGGCAAGGGGTTGCACCTGCATCAGAATTACATTGGAAGGGTTTCTCAGAAAGTTTACCAAATTGTTACCGACAAAAGGCGAGCGGAAAATAGTTACGCAGCTGACGGCTGACCTTATGAGGAAATCATGTCTGTGTGTGTGAATTATGTTGACAATCAGGGAAAGCAGATGTATCTGATTTAATTAGAGACATTACTTAACTTTAATTTAAAGAAAGTTGGAGATGGTGAGGGGTTGGATAATAAAGTGAAAAGGAAGATCCGAAATACCGACAGACATACGTAGTCTCGGACGCCGAATTAATGAAACTTAAGGAGGACTAATATGCTTCGTCATCTGGGTGATAAAGTTAGGAGTATCGTAACTTGCTGGTGGCGGACTGAGCTGTATGGTGACAATGACGGGGCTAGCGAAATCAAACACCATTAGTCGAGTATCAGGAGCAGGGGTGTAAATCATGGGGCGGGTGCAAGGGTGGCAGTTGCCCACCCAAAATAAAAAACAAATGGTGGGGGCGAATTGCAATTTTTGCCCCCCCCCCCAAAATTTCCTTGGAGCATTTACGTCATTGATTGATCGATTTCTATCGGAAAAATATTGGATGGCCGACAACTGATAGCGGCTGATTATCGAAAAAGGGAGAGAAACGCCACTGTCCAGTTGTTAAAAAATGTCGTTGATCGTTCACGTAAAAACGTTGTGACAATCATGGAGTGACAACTTGTTGTGACAATCATGGAGCTATTATATCAACTTCTCGGCCGTTCACGCCATTGGAAAACTGGTCACATTCCTTGCTATGACAACTCAAATTGTTGGCCTTTCACGCCACTGGAGAACTGGTCACACTACGACAACTTCGGACGTGACACACAGTCCTGTAGTACTAGCAGACATTCCCCTCCGCGATATTGTGTCATTCATCCCCCAGAACAGTGATAAAATGATAGGCATATGTTCAAGTTTACATCGCAATTCTCCGATCGATTGGTTTCATCGGGGGTGTGGTGAGGTATGTTATTCATTGTAGGTCCCAATTCAATTTTATTTTCGCGAATAGTATGGTCAGATTAACACTGGCGTTTTGACTTGATTTACTACAGGTTAGAAAGCCACTCAAAGTTTATCTGGGAATCGTGGTTGTATGAACGTGGGTGGACATAGCAAATGTTCGCCTCGTTTCGAATACTGCCCAGATAATTACGGGGCAGGTATGTGCTCTTTAGCATACCATCTCACCCTGCCCCGTACTCCCAACACTGACATTTAGATCCCTATTCCAACGGAGTTGAGTGTGCTGTCCAGTCTTTGAGCCAATTTCCCCAACTGCCCAATGACTGGAAAGAACAGAAAATCATTTTGCAGGCAGCATTATCGTTGTTTGGGGTTGTGCTGTCACATGCGGCCAGTTAGTAGGTAGGCCCCAAAAGGTGAGATACCTGTATGTATGGTGAATACGATACATGGTGCGTGTTCATTTTGTTATCCCAAGCTACACCCACATCAGCTGGTAGACCATATTACTATACGGCTATTCATTCATTGGATGCTTTGTGAGTTCTGTTTTTTTTTTTCCTCTTTCACTGATCGATAATAGTCAGTGTGGTCATCGGGAAGTCAGGAAAATGTTTTTCTGAGACAA
>WURT03038814.1:0-14877 GCA_009936505.3 Holothuria glaberrima
CGTTTTTTCGCCCTATTTTTTTTTCGCCCTATGGTCGACTTTTCAACAACTTCTTTCGCCCTAAGGTGGGAATTAGACAAATATATATATATACATATGTTTGCCCCTCCTCCTCTGGAAGGTCTCTCCCTCTCCTCTGGAAGCCATCTGGCCCCCCTTCAGTACTTTGTGTGGCTATGGGCCTGCCTGAAGTCCTAAAATCCTTTAGTCCCACAGCTTCTTGGTGCAACATTCAATGCCATTACTGTATGTGGGTCTGAATAGTTACTGTAGGGCTAATGGGCTTTAGGTCCAATGGACTATAGGTCCAATTTATTAACATACCAATATGATGCTTTACTGTAGAAACGATAGTCTAGCTCTAGTACCATGCGCCCTGTAGGACATCAGGGAAGCCCCTAGCAGTACCATACTGTAAATTTTACTGTCATATTCACTCTGAGGGTACTGTAGTAAACATTTTAAGATTCAAGTACTGTACTTACAGATGCTCTTGTCAAAGCATTTTTCAACAATAAATGAAATCACTATATTTCTCTTAAATTTAAATATAAAAACCCCAAGAGATGGATTATTTCTTTTCTTTTTTTTGAAAGGGGGGGGGGACAGTGTGGTTTTTTCCATTTTCTTCCACAAAAGTGACTGATTTTGTTTAAAGATGTTGGAAATGTCCTTTTGAGAATAGTTTTTGCAGGTACGTTTGAGGATTCCCACTACCATTTATGGCCCAAAAAAAACACACAGAGTTGGTATGGTGTCAGAAATAACATGGAATTGCCGAGGTGACAAGGGCTCTCAATCACTATTTTATCAGTAACCAAAAAGTTGAGTTTGCCTAATACCTGCATGTTTTGAGTAAAAAAACTGTGAAAAGGGCAATTACTGTAAATTTTCGATCCATTTGTCACAAAACAGAGGACTACACACCTCCTATATTACTTCAAATCTAGTTACTGTAGATGCATTAAATACTGTGCCTCTAGATAAAAGTACCATGATGGTGATCTACTGGTGTCAAAGTCAAAACTCACAAAATCAAGCAACATCGTACATTTTGGTTTTTTTTAAAACTATCAGAATAAGTTAATATATGCTACAAAAATTCTTTGTACAAAAATTCTTTCTTTTCACAAAGTCTTGTGAAATAGTTTTAAAAGTTATACACCAATTTTTGTAGCATATACTAACTTATTCTGATAGTTTTAAAAAGAAACTAAATGACCATCAACATTTGAGAAATGTTCATAATAGGCATTAATAGGGCAGAATAGGGGATTATTTTTCAAAATTCATGAAAAACAGACAGATATTTTGGGAGGAGAGAGATACTCTAAGTCTCTTGGTTTTACTGTGTAATTATTAGTCAGCTTTAGAGGGCTCATGAAAAGTTGACCACTGCTGAAATAGCACATTGGACATTTTATAAGCACAAGTATCTTTAACTAACAATAGTGTTCTACGCTGACCTGGTTATAACTTTTTATTTTAATATTTTAAATACAATCTAAAAGGGTGAAACACAACACCTAATTTCCTAAACAAGACTAATAACCTTTGGTGAAAGTAAACCAGGCTGTGCTATTACTTGGAAACAAACCAGGAAGAAGAACAGGTTAAGATACGACCAATATAAAAAGTACTGACATAGATAAAGTCATAAAAAAAAACAAAATCGGAAAAATCTATTTTACACCTGAAGTAAGTCTCTTACAAACAGAAGTGATTTACAGCAGTCGAGAGTCTACAGAAAATAGATCTTTTACGAGGAAAGAGCTTTTGTACCTGAGAGTCACCTGATTTTAGTGATGCAATAGAAAGCTTTAAAATAGTGAAAGTCTGTGTCAAGTGTCATCAAATGCATGATTAAATATTTACTTTATTCTCTTTTAAATACACTTTTACTAAATGAAAGACAATGCCTAGCTGTTTAAACTGATATAAAACCTTGGTGAAAGGTATTTCCCATGTTAATACTTGGAAACTATCAATATGACAAAAATTATTCAATTACAGCCATAAAAAGGCCTGACATACAGGAAGTGATACAAAAAATGACTTTTTAAGTCCCGTCTGGTAATTCCAGTCCCCAGACCTGCCAAGTAGGGATGCACCGGATATTCAGTTCAGCTGAATTATCTCGCAGGACAATGAAAAATTATCCAGTTCCAGTCCCGGCCAGATCTTGTATGAAATCCAGCCTGATTTTTCTCAGATTTTAGCCACAATTACATCTATAATTAGTAAAAGATATTGAAGTTGCTTTCACAGATGCATTTAACACCTTTGCAAAGCTTTTCCCAACTGTGTCCATCTTTCATCTAGAAATTGACCCATCTACTCTTTTGTAGTAGGTTTAAATGTCCCACTTCATAGTGACACTGACAGTGACACAACTTCCATTTTGAAATCTAAGAGAATAGCCAGCATGCACATACTTATTTAAGTTTTCTTGAAGTAAAAATGAAGACAAATTTAAAGATAGCCTATCTACAGTAATCCCACAGGGTCCACATTGAAATGTTAATTTAAAGGGAAATATTGCGTTTGAAAAAATATCACAAAGTGACACCAGTGAATTCCATTGTGATTTTTTCCCTCTTTCCAAACATAAGTCACAAATAACTAACAGCAGATCAACACATATCTCATGAAATATGGCAGAAAGAAGCAACAGTTTCCTCAATGAACCAGCTCATTATCGAACGATAAAACTCACCCACTTACAATGTTCCTACTGCCAGATGTTCAATTAGGAAGAGCATTTACGACGGGTCATATTTACACTCATTACGCGATACGTGTTGACCTCGCTTACCCAAAGCACTTCCTTAGACCCTGTCCTTCATACTCACAACAAGCTAATACCACAAGTTTCCATACTGTCTGTGCTGTACTGTGGAATATTGCAGCTCACCCAGGGAGATTCAGGGCCACCTATCTCCCTGTGCCGTTACAGAACCTCAAAAACGTGGTAATTTATCTGCAGAATACTTGTACGTTGCATGTTTGTGAGCCTTTGTTGTTTGATGAGTGAGTGGCATCACAGATTCGTAAAATTTTTGTTTCCTACTAGAGCCTAAACTGATATTAGCAGTTGCTGAAGCACCAACAATCTGTTTTACATCTTGCTGTTTTGTAAGTGAAGCAGCAAGTAATTATAACTTTGTGTAAAGTATAAAAAGAAGGTGACAATTAGTCCCCTTAGTATGCTCACTGCAGTTCAATACAGACAGTGTAGTAATTCTCAGTAGTTTGTTCACCATTTTACAAACATTTTGCACATGCTGTAGAAGGCGTTCCTTATTGTCTGACATAACGTGATGAAAATGATATGATTGGTGGATTTCAAATCAGGGGTGACCAGGGTGTGGTTTTGCATGCATAACTGTTTGGGTGAACAAATTTGTCAGTTGTCACAAAAAGGTTAATTACTTGTTAAATTAGTGCTCACTGAGTAGAAATTTTTTTCCCAGTTACCTCTCTTTCATCAGAAAGGGACTTGATCGTTTGTAAAACAGGATAGATTAAGTAAAAAGTCTAACAAACGTAATATTTCCCTTTAACGTAAAAACATTTACCTTACAATCTACAATCTGAGTCCTTTTCATTTGAACATGCTTCCAAAGTGTCTTCAGAAACGACATTCTTTAAGAGGAGTTGTCAAGTACAGCATGTGCACTGTTTTCCTCACATTATCCAATTTTCAAAATTCAAAAAAATACAGTAAGTTGCAGCTCACAAGTCAATCAACACAATTCCTGATTTGTCACACTTAGTATATTCCTTCATGGATTTCCCTGGGTTTTATTTTTACAAGGAAGTCTTATAGTTTGCTCAACTACAGTGTTCTTTCTTCATTCCCTATTTTCTTTCAAATACATTCACATCAATCCATGCAGGTTTCTTCTTTAAGTGAAGTATATTATGTATTTAAGGACATGTAGAGTACCCATGTCAAAAAAATTTGCCAGCGTATTCATCTACTTTACTACTACAGTCCAGAATCCACATGCATGACAGCCCCCAGTACTGGACATAGACCACAGGATGTAAATCAATGTTTGGCTGATTCTAACAGAACTATGACGAAGCTTAACTCTCAAATTTTTGTCACTAGCTAGATGCTGTGAGAGCCTTTACTTCTCAATAGCTAATATGGACCGCTAAGTAGCTTTAACTACCCATGTTTGTTAAAGTTAGAAGAGTTTATACAATGTCAGGAAAACTGCAATTAACCATCATGATGACAATCCCCCCCCCCCATCCCCGGCTCCCACCATCCACCTTGAGAAAAAAATGCACTCGATTTGAAGTTTGATGTATACTGTTCAAACATCTAGCAATGTTTCAAGGACAAAAAAGTAGTGATTTCAGTTTTGTAAGCTATGGCATTTTTTTCTGACTATATACCTTCTATATTCAAGCCTTCTTTTCTTACTATACCCCTAGCCTGAAGGTCAGGTGTTTGAAACGTGAACGGGTCATACCAAAGACTTTAAAAATGGAACCTACTGCCATTGTGCTAGGTGCTCAGCATAAGCAATGGAGTAGGGAAACAAGCCAGTGAGCCACAACTGGAAAAAAAGCCGTGGCCAGCCCGACATAAACCAATTGGTTAGAAACTGAGCCCTAAAACCTCATCTAACTAACTTACTATATAACCTTTCACAATTAGCAGACCGACTGCATGGTAAAGTGGTTAGAGCATCCAACTTGCAGCTGGAAGGTCGGGGGTTCCAATCCTGGCCAGGTCATACCAAAGACTTTAAAAATAGAACCTACTGCCATTGTGCTTGGTGCTCAGCATAAGCAATGGAGTAGGGACAACAAGCCAGTGAGCCACAACTGGAAAAAAGGCCCTGGCCGGCCCAACTTAAACCATTTAGCTAGAAACTGAGCCATAAAACCTCATCTATTAGCAAATGGTTCAGTGAAAAATTAAGGTTCAGTGCAAAATTCAGGTCCTGTAAGACCTTACCTCAGACTTCTAGAACTCAAAGCAGGAAGTTGTTAAGGCTCCCTGCTCAAACCACAATCTTGACGTGATCATGTGAGCTTAGAGTGAGCTCTACACCTTCACATGATCCTGACATCACAGAACAGTTGTGGTGGCATGGTGGTATTTGTACAATCATCATGTGGTCTTCTGGTTAGAACTATTCCTCAAATACAAAAAACTGTACAACCTCAAAAAGGAGTCTGCATGTGTGTACCTGAAGTTGACCAGCAGATGACCTTAGAACATGCCCACAAAATATTTTAGTGAAAGTGAAACCAATTGAAACTATAACTTCAGCTGTGGGCAGAAAATTCTTCTACACATTTCACTTTTTATAAGCAATTAACTGATACAATTTTCATTTCGAAAGAAAAATCTCTCCTTAGCGAGAAAGATACATACCTACCTCGGATTTCACTTAAAAGGGATATGGCATTACCCCAAACCTGAGAGTCACTTGCAAATCCCTGCCCAAACATATTTTATAGGAAGAGCCCTAGAGTTCTAAATAAACAGTAGTTGATGACTAAAATCTGATTGACATTTATTCAAACAATACAGTTCCAATTTGGTTGGTCAACAATGACTTTTACAGTCAGTTGTGTTCCCAATTAAGCTCACACACCCTGTTTTGACAATATTGCCTCAAGCAATTTAAAATCAGTGTAGGCTACTGTGGCTCTCTCTTGGAGGTGCACTATACTAGACAGGGAGTTTGCTCTAAACTGGGGGAGGGGCTAGACTTAAACTTAGTAGGGAGAATTGTTATAGTCTGCCGTGAGTTTAGAAAGCCTTTATGTTGTTTATTGCTGAGATATGGGATAGCATGAAAGATTCAAGGTTCATTATGATAGTACTAGCTTAAAGGGCAAATGTAGTCATCTCTCAATGTTAGCAATCCACATGCTAAGTAGACGGTTCCTCACAATTACCCTTCTTGAGATATAGTGTTTACAAGGTTTTGACATTTTGACCTCTGGTGATCCCAAATGACCTTTGACCTCCACCAAAAACAATGGGGATCATCTACTCAAAATGGGCAGTTATCCTTATGGAAATACCATGTTTACAAA
The DNA here is from genome assembly GCA_009936505.3 of Holothuria glaberrima. Lineage (NCBI taxonomy): Eukaryota > Metazoa > Echinodermata > Holothuroidea > Aspidochirotida > Holothuriidae > Holothuria > Holothuria glaberrima. The sequence goes on from WURT03038814.1 coordinate 6,073, forward strand.
AACCTTTGACCTCCAGTAAAAACAGGAGATCATCTACTCAATATGGGCAGTCCACATGCAAAATATGAGATCCCTCACAATAACACTCCTGGAGATATCTTGTTAACAGGGTTTTGAGCTTTTACCTCTGGTAACCCCAAATGACCTTTGACCTCCAGGAAAAATATTAGGAATCATCTACTATGGGCAATCCACATGGTACCTATGAGATCCCTCACAGTTACTCTTCTTGAGATATGGCGTTTACCAAGTTTTGACTTTTTAACCTCTGGTAACCCCAAATGACCTTTGAACTCCATGAAAAACAATAGGGATCATCTTCTCAATATGGGCAATCTACATGCTAAGTAAGAGATTCCTCTCAGTTACCCTTCTTGAGATAGAGTGTTTACAAGATTTTGACCTTTTTACCTCTGGTGACCATAAATAACCTTTGACCTCCACAAAAAACAACAGGGATCATCTACTCAAAATGGGCAATCCACATACTAAGTATGAGATCCCTCACAGTTACCCTCCTGGAGGTATCTTGTTAACAAGATTTTGACTTCTGACCACTAGTGACCCCAAATGACCTTTTACCTGGACTACAAACAAAAGGGATCATTTACTCAATATGGGCAATCTACATGCTAAGTGTGAGATCCCTCTCAGTTACCCTTCTTGAGATAGTGTTTACAAGGTTTTGATCTTTTTACCTCTGGTGACCCCAAATGACCTTTGACCTCCATGAAAAACAATACGGATCATCTATTCAATATGGGCAATCCATATACTAAGTAAGAGATCCCTCACGTTTTATCATTCTGGAGATATCCTGTTTACAAGCAATTTTCAAGGTATTTACCATTTGACCATGGGGTGACCCCAAATGACCTTTGACCTCCACCAAAAACATACACATGCATATGCACACACACACATAAACACACACGACATCACCATTGCATAGATTCCTTGCCTCAAATCAAAAACAAAGAAATCAAAGTAGCATTCATCAATGTGAGGTATTAACCCCTTGCTTCAAGCTCAATCTTGGTCCCAAATTTAGTATTAACTCATTTGCTGATATCCTGGAAACTTGGTACTGAAACTGAATGAAAATTTCACCTGAATGCTTACATTTAGTTCTTCTTTCACCCCACCCCTCCACCCTCAGCACCCTTAGCTATGCCACTGCTCTACTTGCTGTTCTCCAAATAAAATTGACTCCTTTCATGACTGTCCTGAGGGCCAAGGTGAAAACAGAGCAGATACAGATTCAAGGTTAACCAAAACTTGGAGAGCATCAACAAAGTGTGAGATGAAAAAGGAGGAATAATTTAACCATGAAGATTTGTAGAGACCACCACCACTTGGTCATACTGCCAACTGAGCACACTACTTCTGGAACACATCGTTATTTTGCTGGTCAATGGGGAATAAATCTGATGTTTACACAAACAGGTGGACTGATGACTGCATTATTGACACACTAGCATTTATCGGGTTTGCTTCATCCCTGTTTTGTATACTCAGCCCATTAATCTATCAGGAGGTCCTGCAGTGTTTGGACTGGGAAGTTCTAACAACAGAAGAATGTGCTTAGCGTTTCGGGTATGTTATACACAAAGGAGTATGTTACTTCCTGTACTTAAGCTAAAGACCTTGATCCATGGACTCTCAAAATGCCATATTTACATAAAAGATACAAACTGGTAAAAATCAAATGAAAATATGCAAAAATAAATTTCAAAATTGTGTCAAGTTTGGAACTTTTTTTGAAGGACTTTTTAGAGAATATTATTTATTGCACAATACCACTTAAACATTTCATAACTGACAGCATGGAAAACCAGCATCTGTGGTTGGTGAATTTCCCATGAAAGGGGATAAATTACAGTACTTCAAAAATGCCAGAAATCTGCCCTCACTACCTACGGAACAGAAAAGGGGAAGTGAAATGGCTTGAACAAAGTCACAAAGCCTGTCCTAATAAACTGGGCAGAAAGAAAAGAGGAATGTCCCAAGCCATATTACATGCATACCAGGTTTTCATGTCACAATCAATTACTGGCTTTGCTCAATAGTATATTTGCTGTGTAGTAATGTTTAGTATTGATTGTTCAATAAGCACACTGAGTCATAATGGTCTTCGACTGCTCTATAAAATAGATATAAAAAAAGTTTTCGCTATGGATAACAATTTAACAATGAGGGAACTAATCCCCTTTTAGATCTAAAAAATGTGTAACTGTCTGGCACTGCCCAAGAATTTTAGAAGTAGTTCCTAAATAATCACCAGACTTGCAGTATAATTACAATATCATCAGTGTGAGAACACTGGGAGTCTATCATGCATGTGAGGACACTGGGTGTCTATCACTGGTGTGAGGACACTGAGTGTCTATCACTGGTGTGAGGACACTGAGTGTCTATCATCCGTGAGGACACTGGGTGTCTAATCATCCGTGTGAGGAAACTGGGTGTCTATCATCCATTTGAGGAAACTGGGTGGCTATCATCTGTGTGAGGACACTGGGTGTCTATCATCCATTTGAGGAAACTGGGTAGCTATCATCTGTGTGAGGACACTGGGTGTCTATCATCCGTATGAGGACACTAGGTGTCTATCATCCATGTGAGGACACTGGGGGTTAAATCTCAGCTTGCAAGTATGCACACTAATTTTTTCCACAACTATGGATGGGTATGACAATTTGCATCTGCAATACTGTGTTTGGTTCAAAAGAGAAGATAGGTTTCTGCTTTTCCAACAAACAGAAACCTTAGAATAAATAACAGGTCAAATGGGAAACTATATCACATTTATAGTGGAGGGATTGTTGATTTTTCATTTATTAGACATTTTTAAACTACAGTATATCAGGGTAAGAATTCTGTTGACACAGTTTGGGGAACTTCCTCATAGATGTGTTTGTCTTGACAAATTTCACACAATGCCTCCATGCTCCAAAAAATGAAAAAAAAAAAAAATCCTTTTCATTTCTATTATTTAAGCTGATGAATATTAAATCAAGACAAAGGAGGAAGATTTTACTAAAGCTAAATGTGGTTGGGAAAATCCATGGGAAGAAATGTCCTTGCTGATTTGACCTTGCCAGGGTAAGAATGGGAAGGACGCTGAAACTGTTGACACTTTGCACGTACCCAAGCAAACATTGAAATTTGGATAAAATGATACACTTGTCAAATTTAGCTTTCTAATAACAAAGAACTTATCTGACAAATTGGGTAGCTGTTGAAGCAAAGGTTACCCATTGCTTTGCTTTCTGTGCAAACATTTATGGAAAAAAATTTGCACTGTGTCCGGGTTTGCAATCCGGGAAATGGCACCTCTTATCTAGTTTGTCGTCTGCGAAAATAACTTATCTTTTTCTTGTGACAATGGAAAATGTAGGTACTGTGACACTGAAATGACCTCCTAAGTAAACATTCCTTATCATGGTTGAAAACAAGTTTAAAATAATTGATTTATTCTCTTGAACTAGACTACCAATGGTGAAAACTTCAACTTCAGCAGATCCAGGATTTCATGCACGAAAAAAAGGGGGGGGCTAACTCCTATGGCATATAAGGGCAAATTTAGTAAAATAAAGAGGGGCGGGAGATGGTCTAAGGAATAAGAATCTTGAAATTTAGTCACTTGAATGGTATCAAGTTCTGGCATCTGGCAATTAAAAGAAGCACTACATACTAAGGAGCTTTGTGATCGTCTAAAAAGTGGAGTAAACCAGGATGCAAAAATGCATTGAGGTTTTGAAGATGCAAATATGTTTTATTCCCAATAATGCCATGTTATCCCTTTTCTTTCAGTCACTGGTAAAATGCTATATTAAGTTGTTGGAAAAATACAGTTTTGTGTTCATATTTGATCTTGGGAATTCTTGGGAAATTTTGTGTTTTGACCTTTGCAGACCCCAGACGTCGATCTTGTAAATTCTTAAAAATTTTTGCTTTTTGACCTATGGTGACCCGAGATGAAGGTCTCGGGAATTCTTGGAAAATTTTGCTTTTTGACCTGTGGTGACCTCAGGTTAAGATTTTGGGAACTCTTGGATTGGGAAATTTTCCTCTTTGACCCCTGGTGACCCTAGAGAAAGTCTTGGTTTTCAGAGTTTGACCCCTGGTGACCCCAGGTGAGCTTTGACATTCACCAAAACTAATCAGGTGCTTAGTCTCACTTTAACACATCTGAATACTTAAAAAATACAACCAAGCTTCTTACATCAAGATATGGTATTAACAAGGTTCTCAGAGTTTTGACCCCAGTGACCCAAAATGATCTTTGACCTCCACCAAAACCAATGAGGGTTCTCTCTCTAACCAAAACGCATCAACATACTACGTAGGAAATCAATGCAAGCTTCCTACCTCGAGATATCGTGCTAAAATTGTTTTCAGAGTTTGACCCCTGGTGACCCCAGATAAACTTTGACCCCCACCAAAAACAATAGTGTTCTTCCTTTTACCATAACACATCTACATACTAAGTACGAAATCAATCCAAGCTTCATACTTCGAGATATCATGTTAACAAGGTTTTTGGAGTTAGACACCCGGTGACCCCAGATGACCTTTGACCCCCACCAAAAACTAAAGGGCTCCAGGGCTCGAAAATAGTCTGGCGCTCTGGTGCAAAAGTGCCAGAGATGGCCCCTACTGCTCCAGAAAGGCGAAAAAGTAGGTGTTTCTCTGGGGCTAAAAATAGCGCCAGGCATGTGATGCAGTCAATCTAAAAATCACAGATACATTTCCCACACATAAATGTTAAATTACACCACAAAACTGTCCCGAAATCCTGCAATATGTACCATGAAAAAATAAAGTTTGTGTCTGTGACCCGACCGGCAGTCCAATAGCAACTCCCTGGTCTGTCCATGCAATGTTACGTAGCAATACGGCATCACATTACACTAGCATGTACTGCGTATAGTTGAGTTGTGACATCGACCAGCTTGTAAATCCTAAAGCCAGAGAGCATGCATGATGTCATGGTACTAGACATCGCATTTAGCATGTACATTACACCACACGATCTCGATCAAAATTTTCCCCGTAACAATTTACGATGGATGGAAAAAAAATTGAATAAACCAATGACAATAAAGATTGATGGTTTTTGGCTAAGGCAACGATTAAACAAAGTATTAGACTCCCCAGTGGAAGGAATGTCAGCCAGCAATTCATGGTTTGATCAAACAAGTGAGCTACTGCTCTCTGCATACACTTTCGTACAACTACAGTACAAGGGACACTACCTCACTTTAACAAAGCAGGATCGTTAATTGAAAAGCATCGATGGAACTCCAAGTGGTCAAGAATGCCAAAACATTTACAGGGCATGTGCGAAAGACCCTTAAATACCAATCTGTGATACATTTGGAAGCTTTAGGTGGGAACTTTTCTCTACAATTTCTTCCAAATTTTTCGGAGATGGAATGACCACACCATGCTCAATACTGCCTTGTGTTACGCCAAATAAATGCTCTTTGTCTTCCTTCCTGTCTCTTACATTTTGAATTTTTCTTACTAAATGCACAAGTATGCATACAGTAAGGGAAGATTAAAGGATGCTACATGCAGGGAACAGTGGTTTCTTTGAAAAAAACTGAAAACAGCTCCAGACATTGGTAAAACAGCTCCAGAAAAGCTTCAAACTGAAGGTTGTCAGAAGCTGTTTTTAGCTGCAGAGAGGAAAAGCTTATTTTCAAGCCCTGGGTTCTTCCTCTCACCATAATGCATCTACATACTAAGTATGAAATCAATCCAAGCTTCCTACCTTGAGATATTGTGTTAACAAGGTTTTTGGACTTTGACCCCTGGTGACCCCAAATGACCTTTGACCCCCGCCAAAAAAAATAGGGTTCTTCCTCTCACCAAAACGCATCTACATAGGAAGGATGAAGTCAATCCAAACTTCCTAACTTGAGATATTGTGTTAACAAGTTTTTCAGGTTTCGACCCCTGGTGACCCCAGATGACCTTTGACCCCCACCAAAAACAATAGGGTTCTTCCTCTCAATATGGGGCATCTATGTACCAAGTTTGAGAACTGTCAGACTTTCCCTTCTTGAAATATCTTCTACACAATTTTTTATGAGTTTGACCCCCCATGACCCCAGATGAACTTTGACCCCCACCAAAAACAATAGGGTTCTTCCTCTTACTGTAACGCATCTACATACTACGTTTGAAATTCATCCAAGCTTCCTACCTTGAGATAACCTGCACACAAGGTTTACAGATTTTGACTCCGGTGACCCTAAAAGGCCTTTGGCCACCACCAAAAACAATAGGCTTCTTCCTCTCAATATGGGGCATCTATGTACCAAGTGTGAGGACTGTCAGAGTTTCCCTTCTAGAGATATCATGCACACAAGCTAAGCATCACAAACACACACACACACACATACATACACCTATACGCAATCATGACCGCATAGGTTTCTCTTTCATCGAAATCAATATCTCATTCAAGCTGTTTTCTTAACAAGAGAAGGGTTGACCTTTGGGTAGAGAATTTTATGGAGGCAATCAAGAACCCTAGGCTGAATTATTAAAAAAACAGTATATATCTTTCATAATCCTTGGTTCCATTGCATAAATTACATCCTAAACGAATAATTTCACGCAAAATTCTATCAATATTTTAATACAGCAAAGACAATATACGAACGGACAACAAAGTCCTTCCCTCCATTATCAACTGGCATCCCCTACGTTGCAGGTTGTACGGCATATTCCTTGCTCTGTTATGTTTGGGGAGCCCCAAAGAGGAGATGAGCAGAAGCCGCTCCGCAGGTTAACTATGTAGCAGACTGTACGGCATATTCCTTGTTCAGTGGTCTGGGAAGCTGAGGTGCTGAGCAGAGTCCGTTCTGCGGGGTACTTCACAGGATACTTTTTTCACGGTTCGGATTACCCTATGCAAACACTAGCGAAATTGCAAACAATGCATAGCTTTGTATACCTTTATATGGGTACATTGGCCGCAGTTGTTCGTTTGGCCAATTCGTGCGTTAAATATACAGCAAAACTGGATGCCAAATGATTTCAGTTGGCGTTGTCGTGAAATATTGGCTTACACTGGCGGCCAAATCGCCAAACAAGTGTTTGTGCTAAGCAGAATCAGTCGTTAAGGACGAAAAGAAGGTAACTTTATTTTGGATTTTCTCCAGCATACCTTCATGAAATGGAATAAAATTTACAGAGTATATTACTGACAAGATTTAAAAGCAACTCATTTCAAAATAATGAAAAAATCTTCCTTTTATTAACAGACCATGATATTGATAATTCACATTGTTGGGGGGTAGGGTAAGGAAGGGGGATGAGAGCATCATACTGGGAACTAGTTCTATCACATCCATCCTGAGTATTTCCTAAGCCCTAGTTAAAAAGAGATGGCAAACACCCCAGTCCCCACCAGTGAACAAAACAACTGACCATGTCTCAATGAGTCCACTGGCTGCTATAGATCATTTTAAATTAATTACTATCCCTAAAATAAATTCAAGTGAGCAATTCTGCACATTTATCTTGTCTCATTGACGCATTTCTTTATGTATCCCAGTCTCCCTTTAATAGGATGACAGTGCCACACAGGATGTACTGTAGTGCACGACCATGTGTGTTAAGCAGGAAGTGTCAAAAGATCATACACTTACTGGTTCAGCAGCTTTCGCTTTGGCTTTTGCTTCCCTTTTCCGTTTGTTCTTTTGAGCCGACTTGGAAAGTGGAGCCTCTGTAAAAATAAAACATAGTAACTTCAGTCAGAAAGATGAAATAAGTGAGTAAACCAAACTAGAGCACCAATGGTGCAGTAGCTCAAACTAAACCAAAGAGTCGACATATTTGTGTTTACTCTAACAAATGCTCTCTTGTACCATACTCTTATACATCATTAAGACCAACGAACCAAGTTAAACCAATTGAGAACTATCAATGTTGTGACACTTGTTAAGATCCCCTTGTCCTCCTTAACATGCTGCAGATGATAGGCCTCTTCTATGAACTCCCAAGTCTTGTAGAAATTTCATGCAAAAGACAAGCCAGACAGTGTGACCTTTGCCACGCGATCCTCACTTTCAACTGCTAGATCTCCTTTTAATCACAACCTGTTGCTTCATCAAAATGTCCAGTAACTTTTAGTTTTTACACACAATATCATGAAGTTACAGTTAGTACACAATCTGGTATTACTGTGACTATACAGCTGACTTAAGAGTATTTTTTACCAGAAGACCGGCAAGCTTGCAATCAAGTTTCATGTGACCATAATACAAAATGTCCTAGTTTCTACACAAAGTTATTATTTAGTCAAATAAGGACTCCCTGGTCTGACCTTACATGTGAAATCCTACATTTCCAACTGCTACAAAAAACTCCTTTAATAATTACTGGTTGCTTCTGGTCTAAGTTGCAACATAGATTGATTTTAGTTGTACTATAAATTTAAAAGTACTTTTGATGGAGCAACTATGGAAGTAGAAACTGTAAACTTTGGCTATTTAAAACTGGGCCAAAAGTGTAAAATTATGATTTTGAGGAAAATTGGTACGGACGTTACCTTCAGTACCATTAGAAATTTGTAACGTCCATAACACTTTTATTTTCTTCAGTTATTTTTCTCAAATTGAATTTATTGATTTAACTGATTCATTTTCACATATTAAGCTTGTTCATGATGGACTATGATATGAAACAGTAAATGTGAAATTAGATTTATTGATTTCGATGAAAGAGAAACCTATGCGGTCATGATTGCGTATAGGTGTATGTATGTGTGTGTGTGTGTGTTTG
>WURT03038825.1:0-14876 GCA_009936505.3 Holothuria glaberrima
TTTTTTATGAAGGGAAGGAGTTATGAATTTTTTTGTTGCATTTTCCATTCAATTTTCTCTGTAGTGATACCAAATTTACCCAAAATGTACCTCTGAAATCCTACTGCAGGACACACATACACCACACATACAACACAGTAATGATCAATGAAACCTCCACAAAGCACAGTGCATGAAGACAGTCTCTGCTTGACCTAGAAACACGCTTCGGTTCACAGATGCCTCCGCGAGGGAGGGTGTTGTCAAGGCAACAGTAGCTACAACTAATTACAAGCATTGTGCCGTAGTGCATGTGCCTTTTGTACAGTGTGTATATGGCAAGGGGTCCAAGTTCAGTGGATTTCTGAGTGAGTCAGCGTCCAGAAGGTAAACACGGAGAACAGAGGGTAGCATACCACTTTGTTTAGTATTTTTATGTTCAAAATTGTGTTGAGAATAGAATGTCGTTTACAGAATTGGAATGGGTTCTCGGGCCTCGATTTTTTGAAATTTGACACTATTTTCGGCAAATTTGCATAATTTTTCAATATTTTTTTACAATTTTACTCATAATTCCCAGACTGATTCACCCCACCATTTAAAACTCTCAGGACATGTTTAGTGAAGTCTTGGGGTTATTCTAAAACAATTTCGAGCTTGATAGCCCTTTTTTTTCAGGGCCCCAGATTTTTTTGAAGCAAAGGGCCCTTGTCGCTGATTTTGGGGAAAATTTTGAATCATAACAAACTTTCAACTCAAATTTAAAAAAAAATAAACTTAATGACACTCCCCTAAAAGTTATGTTTTTATCAAAGATCTTTTCATTGGCTTTCTTTTGATACTAAAACAAAGTCTCTGGGATGCAGGGTTGTGAAGTTATAAATTTTTGAAACTTGTAAGTCATCTTGGGTAACTTTGTTACCCAGAACGGCTTAGAGGGTTTTAAGCACTTTTTACATGGTTTGATATTGTCATATAAAACTTAATTTGTACATCTGGAATGGCCTTTTTTAAGTCTTGGCTTGATATGGCTGTTGTAAACTTGTCGACCAGATATATCTAGATATGAAGCTGTAGATGTAGAGATTTTGAGCAAGCTAGGGAGACCCTGGTTTATTCCTACGGACGTTTCATAGCTGTAGTAGTCTGTAGAGGTTTCCAACTTCCCAGTGTGCCTTGCCAAGTTGTTCTGAAAGCTGCGACACTTAAGGAGTTACTTCTGGTACTAAGGAAAAACTAACGTGTTAAGTACTTGGCTTATAAAGAATGGCAAATCTGTGGTTAAAAAGGGTTATGTTATTCCATGTAAGAAATTGATTTGTGTTTGTACATTCTTGTAAAATGTTTAAATAGACCTTATGCACATGATGTCACAGAACAGAAAGTACACCCTCCAGTGGCAGCAAGCGCGTATCATTGCAACTACCACCGACGAATGCAGACAGCTGATTTTTGTACCGGGAGATGCGCGTAGTCTACTACCCGCGTGTGAAATCTACTTCGTGTGTTATGTCCTTTCATTGTTATGCCGCCGAAATGACGTCGTGTGACATCAATGCATAAGGTCCATCACGAACAACTGACAGTTCAAGTAGTAGAGATGCCCGATAGTTAATTAATAAGTTATAAGTTCCTTCATGAATACGGACAATAATTAGGAACCTTGGCAGTATGAATAACTTACGAAAATATTAGTGCTACACAGTTTTAAAATGTCAATATAAATTGTACTTAAACAAAAAGAAGAACCTTTCACTTTCAGCAAACAGGTGGATTCGAAAGATCGCTTTAAAGAAAATAAAAAGAAAATCACTAAAAACTTTCCACCATATTTAATGTGTGAGTTCGTTTTATATCTTGCACTGGTAACGATTTTTTCTTAGAACTTTAAGTTTGTCATGAATTTTCATATATTTGTATTTAGCCTTGGGAACAATAAAAGGCATGGTGAAGGACATCGTCAAACTAAGGCAGGAGAGTCCACCGAAGCCTCATGAAAGAGCTTTTATCGATATTCTCATGGATCACACTGATATCTACCCTGAGAGCAAGCTTTTGGATGAAGCTATGTCTTACATGATTGGAGGATTTCACACATCTGGACACTGTGAGTAATTAATTTCAATGGTTTCATTTTTGTATACACTCAAAGTATCATTTTACAAATAAAAGGAAACAATCACTTCCATAAATACAGAACATTTGTAATTATATTCATACAATTTTTATTGATATAGTTCTATAATTGTAGATCATGTAGAATGGTTGAGATGCTATATTCCTACATTGAAGTAACGCTTTTATCTTACAATGGATCACAAAGTGTTTATTACAGCCAGTAGCTGATGCTTTTGGCGGGTGTCAGGTGGTATTATTATTTACAAATCGTATAGATCTTTCTTAGAAATCATCACAGTTTAAGCAATTTAACAACAAATCATCCTTTAGAAGTTTACCAACTGTGTTAAGAGCAGAGGTCACAAAGATTGTACCTGTCTCGGTCCATGTGACTGTCCAAGTCAGGAGCAGGATGGCTAATGACACACTTATGCTTCTATCTGTACATCTCAACTTACAATTATACAAGGTCAATTTCTAAACATCTGTACACTATTAATTTGAAATTTGATGAATCTACTTTAAGATGTGCCTCTTCGTATTTGCTTTTCAAGATTAGTTGAAACAATGTACCGGTATCTTGGCGTATAGGAATACCATTATTACGCACATGTGTCACCATGGGTAAAATGACAGACTTTTGGTAAAGTTTTATCCAACATGGGTATTTTAGCTACCTGAGAAGTGATACCAATCACATTAGTGGAAGATGGCATAATTACATTAGTTTAAGATGTCGCAATTTCATTAGTGGAGTTAGATGAGGTTGTACGGCTCAGTTTGTAACCAATTGGTTTAAGTCGGGCCGGCCACGGCCTTTTTTTCTAGTTGTGGCTCACTGGCTTGTTTTCCCTACTCCATTAGTGGAAGATGTCATAATTACATAAGTTGAAGATGTCATAGTTACATTAGTGGAAGTGGTCTAATTACATAAGTATACTGCCATGGCTGAGCACCATGGCAGTAGGTTCCATTTTTAAAGTCTTCAGTATGACCCGGCCAGGACTCGAACCCCCGACCTTCCGGCTACATTAGTGGAAGATGTCATAATTACATAAGTTGAAGTTGTCTTAGTTACATTAGTGGAAGTGGTCGTAATTGCATAAGTTGAACATACCGTAATTACATAAGTGAAAGATGTCGTAATTACATTAGTGGAAGATGCCGTTACCTAATCTGGGTGAAGGTATGCCTTACATGTTTTTAAGTAAACAGCAAAAGAAATTTCAATCGTGGTGTAATTGATTAACACTTATCTAGGGACCTTAAAAAAATGGTTATTGTCTTTTGAACTCAGTTTACGAATTCAGTTTTTTACAGCCCAGGCCCGTAGCCAGACTTTCCAGCCGGAGGGGGCAATTAAAAAAATTGTGGGGCCAGAAACAAGCCAAGGCATGATCAATTGCAACTTAGACCTGTACACTTAAAAATCTCTAAGGAGGCGAAGTATTTTTCAGGAAGGGAAATGGATTCAACCCTCAAAAGTCCCGCCTCCTTGGCTATGGTTATGCTACAGTCTTTACAACTTTAACTTGTTTTGGAGTTTACTATTTGAGCCAAACCAGACCACAAGTTTCACTCTAAGTTAAACATTAACCACGTATGTGTACCATTGGTGAATTTGTCCTCCACCATCAAAAAAATTGGTGTGGATATAAAAAGGTTATTTGATAGATATAATTGTACATCATACCCATATTTACTGCTAATTGTTGTTGGATTACTCCTTTGTATCTCTCTCTTCATAACTGGTGACTGAATTTTCAGTGACATAAATTCAGACAACAGATTCACTCTGATGGGCCAATGACGACTGGTGCAGGTCAGTGAATGTGATTTATTGTAGCCATTGCATTGACAATCACCTTAAAAAAAGCATGAAATCACATACAATTGGTAAGTGTACTCAAAAATATGGTCGTGAACATTTTAAACTCAGTACAGGCTGTTGTAGCCATGTAAGTTTTTCTGGGAGGTACAGTAGACGGATGTTTGATTTGAATTTGAGGGGCTGGGAGTAAACTTATTTGGAAAATCTTTGACTGAAATAGAATAATTGCATGGCCTTATTTTAAAGTCTTTTTTACTTGTTTGTCGCAGTGCTTGCTTGGACTTTGTACTTTCTGGCAAAACACAAAGACGTGCAAGAGAAAGTATTCCAAGAAGTAATTTCCGTCGTCGGGAGGGATGGATTAATCGGTCCGGAAAATGTTGGAGAGTTTGTGTAGGATATAGTTTGTATATAATCATTTCATTCATTATCAAGAGTGACTGTGTTAAGTATAACAAATTGTACGTAACTTTTACAGCGCAATAATTGTCAGCAGCTAACACAAAAGTTTGATGACGAAAAGAGCTGATGTAAATTTTAAAAAACGAAAGCTTTAAGTTTTATAAAGTGCAACATAATAGATTCACAAGTTGGCCCGAATGAGTAAGACTAAACTTACAGTGGAAGCTTAACAATTGTTTATTGTCCCCCACTTAGTAATCACTTTATAGTCAGACCTGCAGACGAACGTAATCTGATCAAAAAACGTAGTTTTCGACCAGTAGCGTGTGTAAAGGCGGGAGGCACAGGCCCCCACCTCCGTGGCCAGTCGTTGAAAAATCACTCAGTCGGGGGATTTAGGGTAAAGAGAAAGAGAGAGGGAAAGAGAAGGAGAGAGGGGGTGGGGAAAGACTGAAGAGACAGAGAGGAATTGAAGAAACAGAAGAAGCCCCAAACACTTAGAATTATAAAACTGAGTCATATTATTTTGCCTTATCTCTTAAATTTTCCGTTAATTACTGAGCAAATAAAGTTAAGTTATCAGTCAGTATCGATATCCAGTCCGTGACCCGAGCACTATCAACTTTCTGTCGCGCTTTGCATGCGTTTCAGTAGCCGATAATGGCGTCTCTGTAGTGAGGCTAGGTATAGGATGCAGAATGGAACAAAGCACATCTGCTGTCAAAATTGTCAAGAGAGTAGGGAGTGAACATTCATGAATTACGGCGTGTTTATGATGCCAATTATTTTCCAGAAAACGCCCTGTGATGGTCTTTTCGTCGAATTTATTTCTTCTTTTTTGTTCCTGACATTGCAAGCGGCCCCTAATTTGCGCCTTATATTGAATCTATACCGGCCCTGATTCCACGTCCGCCCTTGGAGTAAATAGCTACATGGAACAACAAATAGAAATCTTATTACAGAGGGAGTACATATAATTCTCGGAACACTCTCTGCAGAGTGTAGGTAGATGCACAATTGTAGTAGCAGTTTAGAATGCGTTGTCCTGGATTTGGGGATGCCTTGTAGTATACACAGGTTAAAGGATGTCACTATCAAAACTGTAGTCGACAAATTCGTCTAAATGGCTCTCTTCAGTCTGGGGCGTTTGGGATGCCGAATGTTCTCACATACTGGCAACCCATGGGTATGTTACTTGATAGTTTCCAGTGATTTGTGCTGTGGAATGGGGTTTTCTGCAATTTGGGGCATTTGAAATGCCAATTTTTTTGTCCTCAGTCCTAATCTCGGTCAGACTGACGTCCTCTTTGGTCCCGCGTACAGCCCCCTTCCTTCAGAATGACCCTTATGACAATTTGTTGGACCCGACACTAAATAAGGATTAAAGTCGGTCAATTTGCTGTTAGAAATTCATGCAAAATGTTTCTCAGTTGTGTACTGTATGACCCAGTCGATGAAGTGCAACACAATTAGTTTGTAGAGTACCTTCTGCTCTACTGACGGAAACAATTTCCTGGGCCGGCGTCAATGTCTGTTGCAGTCTTTGAACTCAACGTTGCCTTTATCCCCACACAATGGGTTTTCATTGTGCAATTAATTTGGTTATGCTCCCGAAATAACCCTTCGGGCAAGGATTGTAGCGTGCTGAATAAGCGTTAAAATTGACCTACCCATGTTATTAACCTATGACGAGAAAACCAAACCTTTAATTGGGCAAAGTAAAATATATCAAGAATTGTTCATTTCATGGAACTATTTTCGGAGTTCATTAGCTGGCTTCTAATTAACCTGTACACTCAGTCATTAACATCGAATTTCGATAACCGTTGAAATAAAACCTGATAAATAGGAGCCAATGAGCACTGTCTTGGAATAATGTTTATGACTGGCTAACGCTAACCCATCAGCTGATAAATAGAGCCAATGGAATTAATCTTCGGCGGACTTTTTATCTTCTATTGCACGGGTTCCCTGGACATCACATATACACACTCGCGCTTCGTGCTCGTGGTGCACCTTTCGGTGCACTTGTGACACCGATCCCGTTACAACACTCCTCCACGTCAGTCGAGGGAATCGCAAGCTGTGTCTGGCACCACCTCTGAAATCCAGCACACTCCCCTATTCCCAAAACTGAACTTAAAGGGATTTTCCATAGACAAAATTTAGTCCAAAATTGCAGAAAATTTGTCTCTTTCAGAAGGTGAAAACCGCATCCCAATAGCTTACAGTGTTCGGAAGATACAAATTTTCAAAGAAATGCAATTTTTTCTAAAGATGAAGTGCGTTATGGGAAATCTGAGATGTCATCGCGGCACATTAATTTGACATAGAATTGAATTTCTTTATGATATGAATGCCGCTGTAGGGAAAATTTAGCAACTTTGTTTGTTATGCCCTACATATGATGTAGATTTGTGCTTAATCTACATGGAAACATATCCAGACATTCCAACAGTATCAAATTTCAAGGACAAACAGGACATTCAATTATAAAGAAAAACAAAAGGAATCTGAGGCAATGTGCCCACTTTACATAATAATCGGTGACCTTGATGAGAACTGGAGGTATTTTTAGAGAAAAATAAGCAATATTTAATATGAGATACCTTGGGTTAGGAAAAGAGTATTGCTACGGGGTTTTAGGGACGAATTGGAAAAATTTTCTCATTCACATGAGACCCTTGTGAAATGCCACTGAAAAATGCCTTTAAATGTTATTCAGAAGTACTTGGCAGCAGAGGAAAGAAATGTTTGACTTCACACTTTCCACACTCCAAAGATGTGTTGGGAAAATTTTAATCGACGGTGGATGTATGGAACATACTCAGTAGTTGGGTAAACAAATTGCTCAGTTGGAGGAAAAACCTGCTTATTTTTTGTTAAAGCTTCACATGACTTGGTAGGTTTCTATCAGAACAATAAGTACTTGGCAAACGGTCCATCTTTGGGTAAACATACCCAACTTTTTTTAGTGTACCCAATTTTTCCAGTTTGTTGTTAATTCACCAAGGCTGTTGTCTGATTTTGCATGCACAGGTACATTAAACAGGTGATGAATGAGAGTCTAAGGCTCAGTGTTCTCGCCCCTTGGGCAGCAAAAGTTCAAGATGTTGACGTCCATCTTGGTGGATATATTATTCCTAAAGGTGTAAGCAATGACTTCTTAATCATTTTTCTTTTGCATTGGCTAAAAGTAAAACTTTTCAACACATGATCATAGGGTTAGACAAGATGAGGAGACAGACGTTTTCACATAATGTAGGCTATTCAACAGCTCATAATAACAAAGGGATTGTAATTTATCAGTATTTCAACGTTATTAAATACTACAATGATAATGGGCTCAGAAACAGTTTTAGCATTTTACTCTCAACTTATATGAAACACTAACCTTGAGTTAGTAAACAGATGCTTGTGGCAGCATAATTTTCATTAATTTTACTTTCTTGCACTTTTCACAACAGACTCCAGTAATAACTGCTTTGGGAGTTGTTCTCCAAGACGAAACAATATGGCCACTGCCTAACAAGTGAGTCATCTTAGCATCAACTTGTAGGAACACATCAAGATGGAGTGTTCTGACTTATTTCCCACATATGTTCTTACATTCACACAAACGTGTTTCAAAGTCCTCATTTAGAACGTAACTTGATGTCGTCATTATAGGATTTCAGAAATAAATATTTCATTAAATTTAGAGTTTCCTCTTTTCTTCTTTTAAACCGTAGGTTTGATCCAGAAAGATTTAGTGAGGATAATGTAAGACAACGCCACCAGTTTGCCTTCCAACCATTTGGATTACCTGGACGTATTTGTCCTGGATATCGCTTTGCCTTTTATGAGTTGACTATCTTTTTAGCTATTCTCATTCGAAACTTCAAATGGTCACTCGTGGAGGGCCAGGCAGAAGTGGAAAGAGTGTACGCACTTGTGACGTCACCTAAGGAAGAAATCTGGGCACTCTTAGAAAAGAGGGAATGATAAGACTAAGAGCGGTAATCGGAAAATAAGATTACTCTTGAATGCCCGCTTATGTACAAATATCGTTGGTATAGTACACTAAATTCCATGTTCATATACTTGGAGTTTCATTGCGTTAAACGATGTTTATGGTACGTTACTATTAAATTCTCAAGACCTACACAGTGTTCTCTTAAGAGCAAATAAATTTTACTTTATAAATATGTAATTCATGGATAAATAAGCTTACCCTTACACTCACAGGATATCGTTGGTATAACACACTAGAGTCTGAGACATGTTACTTGGGGTTTCATTGCATTATATGATCGTTTATGGTGTGTGACTAATGACTTACACAGGGTTCTCTAAGGTGTTAATATTTTATATTTCATGAATATGTAATTGGTTGATAAATAAGATAAAAATAACAAAAAATGGTGCTAAGTGATCATATTTAAATGTACAGGAGGTTATAGGATGACTAGTCAATGGATCAATGGATCTATGGGATAACCTTGCAATCGTGTTATTCACGAATGAATCTGGAGTGTTAGCATGGAAGTACTTCTCAGCCTTGTAAAATGCATTCTCTGTGTCAGAATCGTTCAAGTTTAAATTATTTGTAACAAACTCAGATCAACCCTGCCTTTAATTTATAGTTCATGTTCAAATTAATTGAACATCTGAAGTAACAATTTTACCCTAACCCTAACACTTTTACCCAGCTTCTCAAACAAGATCTCATACCAACATTGCAAGCTTGCCGTAAAACATTTGTTTCATCTTCTGCGAGAGCCATTACTTCCTTATTTTGTCTTTATAAAATTGATTCGAAAAGGAGCAGCCAGGTTCAAAGTTGTGTTTGAAATCTATGTTACAATACCACCCTATATAGATGATGCACCCCAACAGCTAAGCGCAACGATACCATTTAAGTACATCTTATGTGTAAGATGCATAAGCCTAATTCCGGTTAGTGTCAATCGATTCGAATTTTTTACACATTGTTTTAACGATTGGTTGTTCTACCGAGATGAACTACACAACTTACTGAAATAAAATTAGACTATTGTGTTTTATAGCTAGTAACCTTGCTCTTCTGAAGAAGGCAAACAGCCACCCCAAAATTTGCACTGCTTGGTCAGTGGACGGAACCATATATGGTCTCATGGGGGCAACTGATGGCACAGAATCTAAGAGGAGGATATCTGGACCAAATGATCTCCGAAACCTGTAGTTGAAACTGAAAAGTGTGGGGTGGTACTTAGTCTACCCTAGTAGGCTTTTGTCACTTTATATCCTTCAGAAAAGGGTCATTTGTATTATTTTTAATAAGGATGCAAACTATCACACTCACGAACTCTTTAGAGAAATGAAGACTTCATCAATATTTGATATAAATCGTTTTAATATCAGTATATTTATGTATGATTGGATCTGTGGTAACCTACCATCTTTCTTGAACAACCTATTTACCTTATCTTGTAATACTCGACCATTCCACACGTGCTTCTGGTATACATTTCTTCATTCCATTTTGTCGTTTAACTGCCTCTCAGCATAGCATCTGTTTTCTAGGACCCAAAACTTATAATAACTTACCTAAAAGACTTCGTAGCTCCAGTAGTATAAGTATCTTCACAAAAATATCTTAAAGATCATATCACGGAAATTTGAATGAGAACTAAGTCATAATTATGTTATTTCTATCTAAGTGCCATTATTTTTTATAGTGGTTATTCTATACCTTTCTGAATATTCTGAGCTTTTCTACTAAGTAATTGTGTACTTGTCTTATTTTTTTTTTTGTTAGGGAATAACTCATTCACACAAGCAGCTGTTGCTTTCTCTGAGTTTTCCCCAGTCTATTTACTTTTAACGAAAATGTGCATCGTATCTACTGATTAATGAAAAGGAATTAAATAAATGTCAATAAAATTGAAATCAAATTGAACTGAGATTGAGAGAGAAAAATTGAAACGAACAGTTTATGATAAGTTAGCACTTTGTGGCATTGGACAAATCACATTGCCACTTGAGATCCTGCCTGCTCTTAGGCATCACCCACATGCAACCGTTCTGGTAACTTGCTTTCCAAGTGAGTCATAAGATAATCCATTACAAAACAATAGAAAAGAAAGCAAAAGTACGATGACTCGGAACCGACTAGACATCTCTCTTTGGTTTTACATCAGACGTTTGAACTGTAACAATAGAAGCTACCTGAAGTTGAAACCAACTTGAACAGTTGAATGACTTTTATGGTCAACTGCGCAGGAAATGTGGGTGCATGATGGAAAGACCGGTGCTAGTAAAAAAAATATCAGCAAAAGTGCATAAGATAGACAAAAAGCTTTTCCAATAAACTGATAAACTTAGGTTTTCCCCAGAAATTGATAAACATGTTTGCCCGACAAACGCTCGTATTTCGACCGGAAATAGCAAACATTCTGCGTAAAGGGAAGCAGCTCCCTTGCTTTCGCCCGTGGTTACAGAACTGTTTTTCAAAGATCATTAGTGCATGGTTATTGTCAAACTATGTGAAGAATGTACTAAGTTATCTCTAGTTTCCTTTTAGTGTACAAAATGCAGGCTTTGTTGTTTCATTGATGAGATTCTATACAAAAGCATTTTGAGGTTCTAATGTCCGTAGTACTTGCAAAGTGACTGCAGCTCACCTCTGATAAGTGAAGAAATGATCGCGTGTATGACAAGCGAGCGCAGAAAGTAGTGTATAGCGATTGTCGGACACGTTTACGTAACAAGGCCAGTTTGATATAAAAAGTTACAAATATCCTGTTCAGATATCAGTTTTGTGTATCTTTAGAAACGAAAGTTCTAGTGGTCCTCTACACTTAAGTGTAAGACGGTAAGGTGGTTATACCACAAGAGACATCTCCCTAGATATACAATGGCTTTTCTGTAACAAATAACAAAACCGTAGGACTAACACCAGGAAGGGGGAGGTAAACTTCTGACTTGCAGATTTCAAATTGTTTCTACCATTTTGATACCATAATGAACAAAGAAGTGAGCTGGGAATTCCTTTAGTCCGACTATTGGTCTATTTCTCAGGCTGTATAATGACCAGTTCTTGTGCAAAACGTATTACAAAGAAT
This sequence comes from Holothuria glaberrima, assembly GCA_009936505.3. Taxonomy (NCBI): domain Eukaryota; kingdom Metazoa; phylum Echinodermata; class Holothuroidea; order Aspidochirotida; family Holothuriidae; genus Holothuria; species Holothuria glaberrima. The sequence goes on from WURT03038825.1 coordinate 11,416, forward strand.
ATCCTTAAAGTACTTCAATGCTTATAAATAAGGAAAATGCATAGATAACAATTTTACATTGAGGAGACAGTTAAAACAACTATGAATGCCTTAACATAATTCTTATCTAGAGGATATCATCGTCCACATAGACGTAGGATTCTGTTTGTCAGCTGGGCAGGCCCGTAACCAAGGGGGGCATTTGGGGGCCAGGCTCCCTAATCCTTGGCTTACCCCCCCCTCTCTGCGGCATGATAGTCAGGACCCTGTGTAATAGCATACTTTCAAATTTTAATATTTTCCTCAACAAAAGGAAGCATATATGGCACCAAATTGCATGTAAGGACATCCAATTTTTCAAAATTCTCAAAAGGGGAGGGAAACCCCCTCCCCTTAGACCCCTCCCCAGGCTGACGATCACACTGTTGTGTGATTGCCGGCCTGGGGAGGGGTCCCCCTCTGCACCCCCTCGAGGGAAACCCTGGGTACGTCACTGGCCCTCGCTGTTTGTATGTTTCAATGACTTGGTGAGATATTCTGTGAAAATTTATGCTTCTCCATTCAACGAAAATTTCCCCCCCCCCCCCCAGCTTTGTTTGCCCCCCTGCTCTCCAAGTCTGGTTACGGGCCTGCAGCTAGGGCTGGATGTTTTAGACCATACGTCCTCAAGTGTTGGCCCGCGGTCTACTTCTTGTATACTAAAATGGTGCATAGAAGATCTCGAGGTGCCTTAAATTTCATTATTGAAACAAGCTGTTTAAAGACCTGACAACTGCATAATAATGAAAACAAAAACAACAAAACTTAACTTAAAGTGACCGTCGATCCAAAACTCTTTGAGATTCCCTGTTTTAGACCGTCGTCCTGAGGGAAGTTTTAACGGGATGGGTATCCCACCTACTGTGCAAATGTTTTGGGTATTTCAGGGTTCACAGATATTATTTTATGCTGCATTTGGTGGATTTGAAACACATTTACTAAGTTACATTTTTATTGAAAAGGCTTGATACATTTCACAGAGTGGGCAAACAAAGGATTTCGGACCTAGCAAGGTGTGATTGGAAGCACCATACCTAAGCCACCAAAGTTTTGACAGGGGCAATTTCCCCAGCCCCCACTTTCCACACCTAGATCCAAAACCAAATCAAAATATCCTGTATTTTTCCCCAAGGCTACCTTAAACCGATCCATTTATCTCCATCAATTTTGTTCTCAATTATGTGAACTTTTGCTGTAAAAGATTAACAGACATCACGTAACCTTGGACCAAAGTAGACTCAGTTCGAAAAAAATTAAAAAATTATCTCTATCGTATTGCTCTTACATACGATCTTTTCTTCCGTTAATAAGGTTTTTCTTTGCCCACCCTGGACACTTTTTAGAGCAATGAACAGAATGTCCATCAAACTCAATATTCTGCTACCAAAATGTAAACCGTTATTTTGATACGCATCTCCTTGGAGGAATTTTCGTACGTTACTCCCACAAGATATGTCTAAAACAAATATTTTGCTGGCTTGCTCTTAGACAATCCAATAGTCTCTCAAAGGCTCATAACAATTTTCTTTAAATACACTCTGACTCCAAAAGAAATGTGAAACACAGATTGCAAAAACATTCATAGAACGTTGTATCTTCCTTCACTTTCTATATAGGCCTGTCCTTCTGGTGGTCTTTAAAAGGAACATCTAAGTAGTAGTCTGTTGCAATTTATATCTTATGAGATTAAGCTAGAGAAATTCAAATTAAAACAAAAGGAACGAACTAAAGATATCTGCTTTAAAATGTAAAACTTAACCTGATTACACATATAACAGAAGAAATGGGATGAAGAAAAATGAAAGAGTAACCTGCTCCTAACTGTTAACTTCGACCCTAGATTACTCTCTCTTAACCAATTGTGCCCAGATCTCTTCCTTTGGCATTGTCACTAAACCGTAACTTCTTTCCACAACCTGACCGCCCACCAGTGACTACTTGAAATTCCGGATAAGGATCGCTAAAATGACAGTCAACTCGTAATACGCAAAGCGGTATAAGGACAAACTCGTCTAGGTAATCCAAATGGTTGAAAAGAAAACTGGTGGCGTTGTTTAACATTTTCTTGACTCCGGATCAAAGCTTTTTCTTTGAAAAAGGTAGAACTACGCTTTGAAAAGGCATTTGAATAGGTAAAAATAAATTTCGTAGCTTCTTACAGAGCTCTAGGAAAGTATATAAAGTATTGTTGTAGTAAACTTACGTATCCGGTAGTGGCCATATCGTCTCATCTTGAAGTACAACTCCTAAGGCAGTTATAACAGGAGTCTGTAGTTAAGGTACAATCAATAAGTAGAATTAGTTATAAATATACCTGACAGTACGAAATCCAAATTTCACCAAAAATCACAAACATTGTTATCGCTAAAACTGGAAAACATTTTTATAGCTTTCTAAAGTAGCATGAAATAGGTATCTTTGAAAAATATACTCTACATTATCTGAAACCAATGTCATTTTGACTCACAACTGTAGTGGCAGTTACATAACTGAACGCTGAAACTTAATGTTACATTCATTGGTAAACTTACTCTTTAAAACACTATTTGCGCCGAAGGCTACGTTGGCAATATCTACATAATCTACATTGTTAGCTGGCTTATAGAGATAAAGCTTCTTTCATAGAGAAACAATGAACTGGACAAGGTTAGAATTGAACGAGCAATGTATGAATCAAAAGTTCGGACAGATCAGCTAACTTTTACCACTCTGTGAAGTACCGTAGCTTTAACCTTCATTTGACCTTGCATAGTCAGATAGTAGCAAGTTATAGCATATAATGTGCTATTGCTAGACGCGTTTCGACCGCAAAGATAATTTGGGGGTCTCGTCAGTAGCAATAATAAAATTGGCTAAATTATATTATATATTATATACTGGCATTATTATAAGTTATGCCGGGTTAATCGGATAATAAATTACTCATTGCTTTAACTAAGGATAAGTCGAATTTATCAAGATCAGACTTGGTGTCTGTTTCAGAAACAACGTTTGCCCGGATAAAGGTGAGTCGCTTAAATCAGTTTTATGCTGACAGGATTGGGGAAAGTACTAAACTACTTCACTCAGTGAAGAAAATAAGGATAGTTAATTTTACATGTAAGCTATGTGGAGTGTAATTTCTGGCAGTCTGGACAGCACTAGCGTGCACGGGGGAGGCCATTGGGCCATGCCCCCTCCACTGATGCCGATTTTTACAGTTCCTAAAAATACGTAAACTTTTTAATACAAGTTTTGCTTCAAAAGGTGGCATATGTGGCACCAAATTGCATGCAAGGACACCTAATTTTTCAAAAATTTTCAAAGTTGATGCCGATCCTTTTTTTTTTTTTAATTCCTAAAAATACGTCAATTTTTTTAATACAGGTTTAACTCCAAAAGGTAGCATATATGGCACCAGATTGCATGGAAGGACACCCAATTTCTCAAAAATTTCTAAAGGG
>WURT03038867.1:0-10628 GCA_009936505.3 Holothuria glaberrima
CAATAAAAGGAGACTCTGTATGGCTAATTAGGTACTTCATCGGTAGAAAATTCAACTAAAAGGTCTGGAGGAAAGTAGCAACTCTGAGAACGTTATACAATCAATCCTGTGTTTTTTTTTTTTTTTTTTAATTTGTTCAAGTTGCTAAATCTTATTACCAGAACGTTCACGTTAATTTTTGCTAAATAGCACACATTGCTGTGCAATTGTGATATGGTCCATGGTTACGTTCATACTGATGCATTTACGTGTTTGGCAACAAACACTGCAGCAACGCAATGCAGACGCACAGATACATGCGGTAAAAACTTTGAACCTGACTAGCTAGTCTATAGGCCCATTTCAAGGAACAAAGTGTACGTGGGAACTAACCTTAGGTAACCTAGGCTAATGCAGGTCTAGCCTGAATATATCCCACAACAATTAACGAAGGTCTGTATCTGCGGCCTAGAATAGGCCTAGGCTAAGCTAAGTCTGCATAGATATGGGTACACAGATTTTGAAAGGAGCTGACTGAAAACCTTTTGCAAGAATACCTGAAGACCAATTTTAAGGGCCCGGGGTAAACAGGAATCCTATTCCTTATGTGATATGTCGCCGGTCTCCACTTACAAGAGACTCTATATGGTTAATTAGGTCCTCCATCGGGATAGATATTCAACTCAAAGGTCTTGAGGAAATAAGCAACTGCGAGGAAAGTTACTAAAATTAAGGTTGGAGGAATGAGGGAAGTAAAGCTAAACTTAACAATGAGGGTCACAGGTGCATATCATCCTCAGACTGGCGGAAGAAAAACTGCGCACCCCTCTCATTACAAAACAGTGACCGTAGCCACTGATTTTAGACCTCATGTACTATTTATCTTTTGTGTCTCTCATTTGTAAACCTACACTCTTAAGAAGTTGGGAGATTTAGTTGGGCCCTTGTGTTTGTGACCAGTGTTGGGCATTCTTTTTACCAACATGAGGCTTTTTAAGCAAAACACAATAAAAAGAAATCGACCAATTATGAAGGGAAATTTTTCCCCAACCTTGGGCAATATTCCCCCTCAAATTTTGCGCAATCCGCATACGTACATGTGATGAAAGCATTAGCATATGGACATGCGACCGTTGCGTGCGAAAGTACGAATCTCACGTCCGCAGGCATGGCTAGCTTATTGAACGACGACAGACTCGGTGATGGAATTCTCAGAATACCTTAAGGAATAGTGGTTTTCAGGGTTGTAGATTGTATTTTAGAGTTGATATGAATACTTTCCAACTCTTAGCCGAAATGATACCGAACTGAAAATAAAAAATGAAATTGGGGTTGTATTGGAATTTGGAAGGAATTTGATGGGACGACTGCATGGTCTTTATTTAGGAGTACATTCTTCATCTTACCAATTAAGGCTCTCAGACGAAATTGAAAAATCTTTTGTCTAACAACATATGTTTGTCACGATAGTGAGGTTGAAGAAAGAATCTTCTAAAAGATAGGAAAAAGATGTCAGAACTTCGCAAAGTTGCATTTTAGTGTTTTTCTAGAATCAACACTGCAATATTTGTGCAACAATTGAAGTTGAATAAATCCAATATGTTTGAAGTGGCGGGTGTTACACTACAGTAAAGTGAAGATGAAAGCGCGTGCAACGCACGAAAATATTTTGAAGTTATAGAAAGAGTTGTTACATAACTTTCTGCCAACAGACCTGAAAAAGAGCCATGTGGAATACTTTCTGAGCATACCTATGTCTTAACCACTACTCGTCTACATGTAGTTTTTTGGTTCTTCAATTTTTAGTTTCAGGCCACAAAAAGTGTGGGGGAACAAATATGTGAGTAATATTGTCTGAGGTAATGCCTCTTCACATCTCATTGCATCGATAAGCTGTATGGTATGAAAAAGAAAGCAGTCCGCATTATCGCCAATTCTAATTTCTTAGCTTACACTTCACCACTTTTCTCTAAGCTGCAGATTCTCAAAATCCATTACATTTTTAAGTATCAACCTGGTAGCTTCATGTACAAGTACTCCAATCAGTTGCTCCCGGATATATTTCGTACCTGCTTTTCTCTTAACTCTAATGTCCACCCCTATGCCACCAGGAGCAATGTTTCATTCACATTCCTAAACCAAACACTCTAAGCTCAAGGAAGTCCCCTTTATTCACTGGTGCGACTCTTTGGAATGGTCTCCCAAATACATTTAAATTAAAAGCCTGTTTATCAAGTAGTAAATTTCGAAGTGCTTTAAGGATCATCTGTTTAACGCAGCCAAGGATCAACCTGATGAGATGGTGTTGTATGCTTAATAGTGAGTGTTGCATAAATGTTTTGTTGATGTTCGTCTTCTTCTCTTCGGTCTTTGTAAGTAATACTTCTATTCCTCTGCTCATATTTTCTCATGTACCCTTATGGACCTTTATAAAGGGGGCCTGTAAGTACAACCTTTTTCCAGACCTCCCCCACAATTTGGTATTAAAGTAAGTATCGTAATATAAGTATGTATACATTATTGTTGAAATCTGTCTCAATACAATACACAGTTCACAGTTACAGTAGCTAAACTTAAGTCTAACATAACACACTGTGGAGATGCCACGGAGGGAACCTCCACTAAATGATGAGCCCCGTGACCTCAAGAAAGATCTCCCTCTAAAGCTAGTCAATGAACGTGACGGTGTTAGCCACTCCTTTCTAGTCATTTCACACCAGAAATGGAGTGTACTCCTAAAGTTACTCTGATTCTGAATGCAAAACAGCCCACGTAAAGCTAGGTATACTAGCTAGGACCCAAGTCAAATTTATATGTTGTTCCTGTTGCTATTAGGTTCGGAAACAATTCTAGCCCAAGCCTACACTGTGACAGTAAAGTTAGTGCTAGGCTATCTGGTTGACTTAAGTCAACCTAGGCCTAAAGGGACATCTTTTTACTTAATGGGTAGTACTACATTCCTATAAGCAGGATGACGAGTATAAAATTAGGCCTAGCGTAATACTACAACTAGTAGGCTAGGCAATCGAGCAGTATATAGGTTCTTATATCCTACTATATGGTCAGGCCTAACTGTTACGCCTAACTTAACAAGGTTAGCCAGTAGGCTCTACTGTAGGCTAAAATGGCATTCCCAACGAATCTGCCGTCCGCTCAACTGAGCCAGTGCTGATATGCAGACTTTCCCCACCTGGTGATCCGGGAGGGATAGCCGTTGGGTTTTCTTGCTCAAAAAAGCTTAAAGATTAGATAATACCAAAATGAAGGGCTAAAATATGCCCAGAAAACCGCATAAGAAAATAAAACTGCTCATCAGCAAAAAAATTGTCAACTTACTACAGCGACAAAGTGAATAAAAGTCGGTGATATAAGCCAAGTGCAAAGAGAGGTCAAGTGAAGGTCACTGGCTGATGCCATCAGCCCTGTGAAGGCGTCAGACAACATCTTTTTTTTTTCTTAGCTTTTAAGTTCGGGGCGACATGTTTAGAGGTAAATCATACCTGTTACATCTTGTACAGCGCCCAGTAATATAATTTAATATGAGAACAACCGAGGCTTCCGTACAAATAAAAAAGAAGGAAACAGATTTTGCGCACATTCGATTTTCACTCATTTCAGCTTTACCGCTGTAGAGAGTTATGATCGCTCACGTCTTCCATCAAAACATATTATGTAGCTTTAGCTATTTATGAAAGAATTCTGATAGCCTTATCATGTTATCCTTCTGTACCCATTGTGTTCTCATATATACGGCTATGGTTTTTCAATCTAATGCATCGTGGGAAATAGAGGCAGAACATCGAGATGCCGTGGCTTTATCAAACGTGTCCTTCAGAAGCTGCTATGGTAAACCAGAAGTCTATGAGAGTTGGGCTTTTGAAAACATTGCAATATTTCTTAATCAACAAGCTACAGGGGAACAATATGGTAAAGGCATGGAAGTACTGCCGAGTGGCTCGCTGCATATTTTATCTGTGTCGCTTTTGAATGAGGGAACTTACAAGTGCATTCGTGATTCAAATACTATATCAAAGCACCGTTTACACGTTCAAGGTTTGTAACTTCCTGATAAGTATGGTTACTTGCAAATGCGTACATGTAAATCTACAACAATAATTCTGAAATATTCATGTTAGACTTACCTGTAGCAAAATATGTTGTTTGGTTTAAAGTAACAATTAAATGACTATACATCATTGCTTAATTCTAAGGGTGTGATCCCATTCAGTTGGTCTGGTTTTTATCATGATCCAGTCAACGAAAACTTACCTGTCACAGTGCTCATTTCTTTGAAATGAAATCCAGGACAGCATTTATCCTTCACTCACTTCTTATTTCTTTGTACGGTCTGTGAAGAATTGTGTTCAAAAAGAAGTAACAAAAGATGGTGAATGTGAAAAATACACTTCTGACTGCTAGTTTGGTTGAAACAACTTTCTTTGGCGTATGTAAATAAATTCGATGAAATACAATTCGGGAATCTGGGGAAAGCCCACTCCCCATCCCCGCCTCTCGAGTTCTGGCAAAAGTGATCTCTTGGACAGATGTTTGGAAAATCGTCCTGCATTTTTCTCGGGCTAAAGCCGCTCATCCCCCGGATAATATGTAATACTCCTGTGCATAATTTGTATTGTCAATTCTTGTGCAAAACTAACGAAACGATCGGTTAAAATGGAAACATTGTGTTTGTTTTCAAAACCAATATTAATATACATACAGAATGGTAGACAACTCAAAACAAGGGAGAATGGTAACTTTTTTCCAAGAGATAAGGATCTCAAGGGCATAAATTCAGGTATTCAGTTATTTGTGGCACAAAAATAATTTTTCAACCAAACGTTTAAAAATTCAAATAATGGAACATCCGTTTCTCTTGAAATGCGTAACATTTTGAGGAGATAATTGCTAGAGTTTATTGGTGAGACTGAACGCTTAAGTAACGAATAAACATTTTTTATCTGTTTATATATATATATATTTATTAATATTGGTTTTAAACATGTGAAAATTTGCTGTAAAACAAACACATTGAAACATTTTTCTTCTCATGCTTTGTCAGAGCATTTTAAACGCACTATTTTTCTTTAGAATCTACGTGTCTTATCGTATCACAGAATGTACCTGTTTGATCCTAGCGTGGCATATTTTGTAAAAAATGTACATTAGATAGCTGTCGGAAAAGAAAAACACAAATAAAATTGCATTTTTACCGAAATAGTATTGCTATCCAGCGTACAAGTAAATTTTTAAATTTCACCATCATCTAATTCACAAAAGCTGACACCTTATTTTGTCACTGGAAACACTGCTCTTAGGAACTGGCAATTTCACATAGGCCTACTAAAAATTCGTGAACACCTGCGCAGTTAAAGATACAATATGATGTTGTGTTTTGTAAGACGTTCTCGTAAAATAACATTGCTCAAGAGGAGGTCTGAACCAAGGACTATTTGTTTCCTTGGTTACCACTGAATAATTCGAAATATCAAAAGAAAGATGCCGCTTCAAAATCCATAAAAGTTCAATCTAGTCGCTAGGAGCCGACACTGTATTCCTGGCTTATTCTGAATTACTCTCAGTTAAAATCCAAAATAAAAATTGGTAATAAAGTTTACATGTTGTATACCATCTTTCGATTGTTACACTTCTCTGTAAAGTTAACGACAAAAAAAGTCTAGCTATAGTATAAAATTAATTCAAGTAATGATCTCGAAATTCCAAAGTGCTTATATTGATGGGAAAAAAAAGACTTGCAGAAGGAAGTAATACGAAAAACTACTTCGCTTTGTAAGTACACAAAATTGTTTAAAAGCCTCAACAATTAAATTAGGTTTCGGGGTTTAGGTGACAACGTATTGAGACAGAGATCAGTGTTTGGCATCAAATTTGCAAAATATCCACAGAATCGCACTTGGGGACTTTTCTAAAACGCATTATATGCAAAAGGCTGCTGTGTAATTTTTAGCCGAAATCGGAGGACCTCGACATGCTCTAAAAAGTACATATGTTATTTATTCTTTAACATTTTTTCCATACTAAACAAAACTACAAAGTTAACTGAAAGTTCACTAAATGTGCAGTATCTTTATACACTATAACTCTAGCTCTGCGTTTTTATCATTAAATAGTGATTTGGCTTCTCTCATGATTTTTTTCCTTCAGTATGTCACATAATCCCTAAATGGTAAGATATATCAGAATGTAACAGTCAATCTTAAGTCTACACTGGCACCTCGGCGAAGCTCTACCAACAGTACAATGCGTTATTTGTAAGACCGAATTGTTCATTTTGTCTTTATATGTCACGAAGTTTCAACAGAAAATTAGCTAGATTGGTAAACACACCATAAGTTGACAATTTTCGTCCTGATACATGGATTTATTGGGATTACAATGCTACCCTTACAGTTTTTTATCATCTTGATATCCACATAAAGTGGACTCTTGTTTCATTTGGAAACTAAAACTCATGTTTTTTTTATACCATTTACAGCATTAGCTGGCTTCACCGACCAATGAATGTGTAACTGGTGAAAGTTTGTAATTGGCAGTTCCAATCTAGTCTTACGAGCAAGCCCGATGGCCAGATTTTCTGGGCTTCAAAATACAGGAGTTAAATGATTGGAATCGACATTGTTTCTAACGCGACGTTCTCGACTAAAGTCTGCAGTTTAAGTCACGGGAAACAACAGCAAAATGGAAAAATGCATGTTAGCGTACAATACATCTAGGTAACATTTATTTAGTTAAAACATTTATGATACGTAGACTTTTTCCTTACTTAGAGCAGATTCCGAAAAAAGTTCCTTAATAGCCTTCACACATGCCGGCAATGAAAAGGCGTAAAAATTCTTCACAAATAAAGGGAACTACCCTGTTTAAAACAAATCTATCAATTTACAGATATTCTTTGGTAAAAGAGTTCCCACAAATGTTCTGTTACACCAAAATATTAAAATATCCTGTTTAATTATATGATTTTTGTACAAAATTTAAAGATTTTTTGTGCTAAAATTGACAGAAATTTCATTTAAATCCAAAACAATTTGTAAAATTAGGATCAATAACTTCATGATTCAAAATACTTCCCATAAGGGGCCACACGACCAACTTCTCAGCTTTAATTTTCCACATTACTGGGCAAGATTTTAGCCTACTTTTTTCAAAGTCTCCTCGACTCCCTGGCAAAGAGCCAAGGGACAAAACCAAACGTTTACTCCCAAAAGAGTTCTGCTCCCTTATGAATCTACGTCCCCGAAAAGACACAAAGTTAACTGACCAACCTCTCAACCCTCAGACATGATTTTATCCTAAAGGTCGGGAAAATACTTTTTTTCAAAGTCCCCTCGACTGTCTGGAGAAGAGCTAAGGGGCCAAACCAAACATTGCTCCAGATGGAGTTCTGCTCCCTAAAGAACTTATACTGAGCATGACCAACCTCTCGACCCTCAGACCTCTACATCATAGGTCTGTGTTGCGTGGTCCCGTTCTAGACTGGCTGAAGGAGCCGAGAAAACAGTGCCCAGAACTGGCAATTCTTTTTATTACGATAGTATTAAGTAAAGGAAATGTTACATGACTGGGGTATAACCAAAATTCTCAAAGAATGTAATCATTGTTTAGGAAGTCAATATTACAAACAATACTAGTATATCATTTGTGAACATTTTCAAGCAAGGTAAATAATGAGTTATTCAGTTTCTGATATAAACAAACACAAAACAGCATTAAGTGATGAGTTAGCAACCGTTGTAAAGGAAAATATGGAAAAAACAAACTCCGCCCACTTCATATTTAATGTTCCATACATCATAACGCGTTAAATTTACACATATTGTTACAAAATGTTATGTTTTAAAGATTGAAAATTTTCTTTTTTTTTTTATAAAGAACGAGCCTTTATGTTTTTATCAACTGATTTGTCACGTTAGAAACATGCATGTTAGTTAAATATAAGTACATTGTGTCACTAATGTTAAACAGAAAAACGCAAAATTACTGTAAAAAATTTCCGTAAATTTGCAGAATTTTTTAACAGTGTATGATGCCTTCTTCTGCCCCGCATGCGCTTTTGGTACGCTGATCGATCCTGGGAGTCGTGGGGTCCAGGAGTTTCAGCGAGATGGGGTGCAGAAGATCGACACCCAGACGCTCTGAATAACTTACGTAATTAAAACATTAGTGTGGTCATTAGAGCTGGCCTCCAAATGTTGTATGTATTATAACACATGATGGCAACCATGGTTAACAAAAACATGCTGTTTTAAACATATATGTGATACCATACCTCATAACATGAATATCACGGCAAGTGATGACATAAGGTCGCTGCACAATCTGTTCATGATCTCGGCCTCTAATGTGTTGGAGAAGTACCTCTAGATGTTGGGAATTCATTTGATTATCTTACAATTGTCCTTAAAATTGTCTTCACTTATCAGGTTTGGAGCCTAAACGTTTGCATAGCACATCCTGGTAACAACAATGGTAAGAATTGCATGCCGACTTTGCATTGAGACAATTTCCGTTATTTTCACGAGCTTCGAAATATGATTGAAACAAAGGCGCGCATGGAGTAACATATCGAGATACTAGATCAGCTCTTCGCAATGAACTAATATGTATAATTTTTCAAGAGCATAAACACTTCAAAAAAGCATCGTTTCTTTGCATGATTCCAGCCCAGCGTTACTCCGTTATTCACTTGTATGTCAGTATGTAGAACAACAACTGAGGAAAGAACACTATGAGAGATGAGTGTAGTTACGGGGAAATTTGTGAAAAAGATTAAAAGTAGTCACTTTTTATCGAAATTCGATAAGCATACATCCCAAATGCTCCCAAGATGGAGAAATGGAAACGGATTAAAAGCTTTTATTAATGAACCGATCACCACAGACGGGGTATTGCGTAATGGACCATCTTGTGAGAACAAGACCACGAGCGTTTTATTTTACAGAACCTTAACAGATACTACAAGAAGGGCAACTCGTCAACTTTTGTAACTGCAACCCTGTGAAGACATTAGTCTATTGCAGAAACCTTTGGAAGGTCTTTAAGACAGCGGTTAGAAAATAATGATATGGAGGTTTAATGTAGTACGTAGGGTTTTCCCATAACGCCTCCCTCTCCCTTGGCTACGGGTCTGCACGTTACTGCTTTTGTAGCTGGACTTTAACGACACAACTATTAACCATGCTGCCACGAGCTCACTAACTCCTTCCAAGCAGTTAGCTAGGGCAGAGAAGTCCACTCTCATCAAAGAACTGAAATTTATGGAAGTAATTTCGTAACCCCAAATTTGTGAATAAAAGATCATCACGTAATTTACGCGTGAAGTGTCACGAACGGCAAACAGACTACTGATAAATAGAATTAAAAGTTTCAATATGTCTGGAAAAGAAGCACTCCAGGAAGGGCGCAAGGAGGACACATCCTTAACAACTTTTATTTCTTTTTTCTAAGTACTTAAGAAAACTAACATTGCCCATGTCAGCGAACGTTTTATAAACGGCAAGTTTTCTCGCGTGTTACGATGACTTCCATTTTCTTGGTCAGGAAAATAAAATGGGGTGGTCAGGTTTTTAAAAGTTGGGGGCACCAGGCGCAAGTCTACCAGAGCAGGGAGGTGATATTAATATCACCTCCCTGACCAGACTACACTCCGAGATGTAGGCCTGAGCGGTACCAAAGGGCGATGGGAGCGCAAACCCCTGCCTTGCAGGCATTTGGTCCATCGCTCCACTACAGAACCCCTGTTGGGTTCCCGAGGCAACACAGGAGACCAGAGGCGAATTTCCAGAAGCTATAGGATATGTACAACTTAATTTTGATTATATATTTAACCCTTTAACCATCTTCAAATGGTACTGGAGCTAACAAAACAGACCAGAAATATAGAGAGCATCGTCTGCATCTAAGACAGTAAACGCAGGGACTGAAGTAGAGGCAGTTTGAAAAGGATACCGTTGCATGCAACTGAGTGGATTTTGTGGCCCTTTTATCGATAAAGGACGAAAATACTTTGGCAAATTAGTAACAATAATCTTTGGATCGCAAGTTAGTAGTTATTACATCCTTTTTCCACCACGCTCAGTCAATATAACTTTTTTAATAATACGTCAAAACAGAAAGCATCCTTGTTACATGCCGTGCATTTCATGCTGTTTTCGTTTCACCCCAGTCCTACATCTCAGGGAGAGTATACTCATCAACAAAGTGCAGTGAGTACGTTGTACTTCTCTTTAGAAAATATCGGCGGACATGTTTTAGGTGTCTATATCTTGAACCTGCAATGGCACAGCTTACCAAACATCTTCCCTTTTCATGAACAACTTAGTCCTTTTTCAATCTTTGAGCATAATGCACGTACTCCGTGCACACTTGCCACTTAAAGAGAACCGCTACTGTCGTCTGTACTGGCCAAATCAGTCCAAGGTGAGATATCTGTTCGCAAGAGGGCGCATCTTACGGAAAGTTTGAAGAGTATACAACTTTGCAAAATAAGATAGGCCTAGTGAATTTTCAGGGCAGCTGTACGCACACAGCCACGATGCACCAGTGCTTAAACTGTTATTGCTTTCACACAGCTACTAGTCAAAAGTGAAAGTTCTAAAGTGCTTTCAATTTTATGGCCGAAGTGCTTCCGT
>WURT03038878.1:0-14872 GCA_009936505.3 Holothuria glaberrima
TCATCTCATTACCATTATTAAGGTAATTATACATGGAACTATTCCGATCACAACACTTTCCGAAAACAGAGATACATATCCAAACATCTGTAGGGCCTCGCATCAATATGGGATCTTTCAATATAATTTGTAGCACACTGTGGAAGGTTGAAAGTACGTATTTGACCCTAAACATTTTTCAAAAAAGAAAAAAAAATTGCCAAGCGCTTCCCGCCCAGCCATTATCGGTTTAGGTGGTGATTGTTAATACACTTACGACCAAAAAGCATTCTGAAATGCGCTTTTTAGTCCTTCATTCCTTTTGCCATACCTATGAGACTGGAAGCCATTCGTCTGGAGTTTTCGTTCAAAATTAGTAAAAATCCGATAGATGTAAAGTGCTTGGCATCATAGTCTATATTATCATTTGGATGACAGGTAAGAAGCATGATGTCTTTGCCCAATTTTATATAATTGATCCAAAGCTTCCAAGTATCTGCCAGCCTTAGATGCCCTTTTATAGTGCACAATGAAGGAAAGGAAAATCTTCGTAATAGTCCAAGAATGTTTCTGTTCACTCCGCGCACGTATTTTTGAGAAAAAATTTTGTTCGAGTGAAAGACAGTAAAGAAGCCAAAAAAAGGTGGGGTGTTCAGGAGGTTTGTGGACAACGTATTTTTTTCTAAGCCAACTTACTCTCTTCATTCACCTAACCAGAAATTAGAATTCACAAAAAATTATCGACATTTCACAGCCATGTATGAGCAGTTTAAAAAATATCCCAAACATAGCACCATTTTGCATCTAGGCAACCTTAATTAAATTAATAGAAACTTCTCAAAGGGGAGGGAGAACCCCTCCCCTTATACCCCTCCCCCAGGACTGCCCTTTACGTCGTGACAAAGGAAGGATCTCTACTGCTGCTGAATTCGCAAAATTATGAACATTTTTCAGCCATATATGAGCTAGTGGCGGCGGACCCGGGAGGCTTGGGGCCCAGCCGACAATGAAAAAGTGAGGAGGATAAAGGTATGTTCAGCCCTCCCACCCCCAATATTTGCCAAGTGCAGACATGAGATCCATATTTCATCGCTGGGTACATGCAGCTTAGAACACTCGGGAAGTGCCGTTTCCGGCCATCTGAGGGGTTTGTAAAGCCAAAAATTTTCTTGTCCGCTCCGCACCAACAGGTGGTGGCGCCCCGCTTAAAAACATATATTAACATTTTTCATAGATTGTTTTTTTTTTCA
This sequence comes from Holothuria glaberrima, assembly GCA_009936505.3. Lineage (NCBI taxonomy): Eukaryota > Metazoa > Echinodermata > Holothuroidea > Aspidochirotida > Holothuriidae > Holothuria > Holothuria glaberrima. The sequence goes on from WURT03038878.1 coordinate 1,230, forward strand.
TTAATTGAGAAATTGCAGACATGAGATTCATATTTCAAGGCTGGGTACATGTAGCTTAAAACACTCGGGAAGTGCCGTTTCCGGCCATCTGGAGGGTTTGTAAAGCCAAAAATTTTCTTGCGCGATCCGCGCCAACCGATGGTGGCGCTCCGCTTAGATAGTTTTCCTGGCATACAGCCCCCAATTTTTTCCCGTTCCACCTCGCCTGATGTGAGCAGCTCACAAAATGTCCAAACGATAGCACCATTTTCCATCTTAGCAACCTTACATTAACAAAAATTTCTAAAAGAGAGGGGACACCCCTCCCCTTAGACCCCCAGGACGGCACCTTTATATAGTGACAAAGGAAGGATCCCCACTGATGTTTACAAAAACACAGGGTGTGTAAAAAGTGCACTACACACGCTGCCGCTCAGTTGGAAAAAACATCCAGCCAGTTGGAATTTGGGACCTTCACACCCCCTAAACATTTGACCCTAGCTACGGCCCTGAATATATGCCCCGCAATGCATGGTACAGGTTTTCTTCAAGTCCGCCCTCACCAACCCCTCGACGGCTTCGGGGCTGTCGTGGCTTCGGGCAAATCCTGGCGCCACCCCTGATCTAATGGCTGATCCCGTATCAAACCAAGAAACATGGGTGTCCTGCGTTAGACCGAGAAAAGTTCATAACTGTAATCGTATATTCTGCCCCTTGGGTGTGACCTTATCCCTGAATTTGGCGCTTAACTAAAAATGTCAGCTTGCAATGCGTCATACCCAACAGTTAGTAGGTAACAAATTAGGGCGCGTTTTTTTTTTTTTTTTTTTTTTTTTTTTTTTTTTTTTTGATGCTGTTCTGCTGTGCGTCTTGTCCTCTACAAGCCTTGCATATCAGGACGGGGAGTGACGTGCGCGAGCGTTAAGTTCTCCGTCCTGAAATCGAAAACTCGCTATTTATTACAAGCGTTGTTACGTATCGTGTTGATGTTGCTATCGTATAATACGTCATTATTTGTGTTAACTGCAACAGCGCAATTACCTCAGGTTTGCACGCTGTTGATTGATTACATGGTTACTTGCATCAGCTGCTGAACGCGACAAGGACGTTACAACTTTTAGCTATATAGCCGTTGAAATCCATTACGTGTCCACTTCTGTCAACGATTTTTAAGACGTTGTACTTAAAATTACCCAGTTATTTTCAACATTTACCACGCTGTTATTGGTAATCACGCTGTCGTTAATTTAATGCACAACAATGCTGGTTACTAACAATGATGACGTTATTAACGAACTTTGCGTGATTAGCTGTTTTGTACCCTCATGCTTCAGTGACCGAAGTGCTACATGCAGCGAAATGAGACAGACAAGCTACATCAGTGGTTCTTAACCTTTTCGTAGCCTTGACCCCCTGAGCTATTCTGGCTGGTACACGTTACCCTACCATTCAAAACCACGAAAATAGACGGCTATAAAAATGAATAAACCTTGTTTATTCTCGTAAAATGGTCATTGAGATGGTTGGTGTTGTTTGCCAGTCACTAGCCTACCGAATCTTGGAGAAGTGGTGGACAAGCAACAACGCATGTCTGAATCGATCACCAACCTGTTGCGAGACTTCACTTTCAAAGAGACCATGGCGGAAAATCCGGCTTCGCAGCGGTATGACACCTTGCTTTGCCTAACCCTAAGGCCCTAACTAACCCAAGCTGAAGCTCAAAAGAGACATTTTTCGGATTATTCTCCTACCCGCCGTTACCCCCTCGTTACCCTCCGGAAAAACCCAAATGACCGCCACGGGGATCGCGACCCCCGGGTAAGAACCGCTGAGCTATATGATAACCTGAAATATTCACCAACAGTATTGTTGAACAACAGACGAAAAAATCTTACCGGTGTCCCCATCAAACCTTCCGTTCAACAAACCCTCCGCCAAATCAACTCTTTGTATCTGACGCAATGCGTCGTATAGTACTCTGTATGTCACCTTGTTTGCTTCCCCGGAGGTTTTCCATGTATAAAGCATTCCATAACATACATCTTCATGTCCGTCGGAACGTCTTTCCCTCTCCAGATTTTCTAGTTGCTCTTCAGTCAACCCCAACCTTCTTCCCAGATCTTTCCATTTTCTAGCGATGTGTGGTTTCAAGTTCTAAAAATTGAAGTGGTTTTAGAAATTTCCTGTTAATACCTACTTTAGTTGAAAAGTTTTTTTTTGTATGGCTTATCGGTTTGTATGGCTTATCGGTATACTGTAAAAATAGATAATTTTGGGGGATATTTTTACAAACGGGAGGGGAAGCTAAGCTATTTTTTGTCAGCAAAAACTTGTTTTGCCGAGGGAATCTACCCGATATTTCTCCCAAATCTGTCCGAGAAATAGGTTTTTCCCGACCTTGGAACGGGGGTAAGCCAAGGGGCCGGGGTTCGTATTAAAATGCCTAACCTTTTCAGAATATTTAAATTGTGACTCATTGTAATGAACAAAACGTCGTGAATTTCAAAAAAATACAGATATAAAACTTTTGAAGCATTGAAAGGTAACATATGACGTCTTTTCAAACAAAACATCCGCTTTGTGTACATAAATTTAGGCTATAGGTGTACAAAGCTTTCCTTAGTGGTGGATGAATGTTTCAAACGGCCGTTCTAGGGGACGAGGGTCTCCTCTCCCCCTTCTGTAAAATTGTTTTATAGTGTATTTTAGTGTCCTAGTGCGATCTGCTGCTACATTTTAGGTAGGCCTACTTTAGCCTACTTTAATTGAAGTACATGTAATTAAAAGTTTTACTTATTCGATTATGTTTGTGATTCTCAAACAGCGGGTTCGTGCCAAATGTAGGGCCCCCGCGACCCCACATGACATTTGGCCCCCACAAAAAAGAATAGGGTTCTTCCTCTTACCGTAACGCATCTACATACTACGTATAAAATCAATCCAAGCTACCTACCTCGAGATATTGTGTTAACAAGGTTTTCGGAGTTTGACTGCTGATGACCCCAGATGACCTTTGACCCCCAACCAGAACAGCAGGATTCTTCCTCTTACCATAATGCATCTACATACTAAGTATGAAATCAATCCAAGCTTCCTACCTTGAGATATCGTGTTTACCATGTTTTCAGGGTTTCACCTCCGATGACCCCAGATGATCTTTGACCCAACGAAAAACAAGAAGATGTTTTCTCTTACCATAACGCATCTACATATTAAGTATGTGATCAATCCAAGCTTCCTACCTTGAAATATCGTGTTTACAAGGTTTTCAGAGTTTGATCCCCCCGTAACTCCAGATGACCTTTGACCCCACCAAAAACAATAAGGTTCTTTCTCTCACTTTTGGGCATCTATCTACCAAGTCTGAGAACTGTCAGAGTTTCCCTTCTTGAGATATCGTGTTAATGAGCAATGTGTCACAAATACACACACACACGCATACAAACTCATACATACATCATGAATGCATAGGATTCTCTTATCATCGAAACAAAAACTCTCATCGAAACAAACACTCTTCCATTCACGCCAGTCTACCGTGAAGGTCTCATTTTAGTTGATATGTTTGAACATTTAGAAGAATATTTTGTGCAGAGACCTTTATATCACTTTATATCAGAGCTTGAGAATTTGATATAGCATATTATTTTTGACAATTGGGCCAATTATATATGCAAATATGCAAATTAGCTTAGCAGATAACAGTTGTTTGTGTTTCCATAGAAACCTTAGGCAAATCATCCTTTATGTGCATTTTATGGTGCAGGGACATGTTGCCACACTTTTTTTCTTTCTTTTGATACTAAATATGTAAAAATTCATGCCAAAATGACAAATGATATCCATGCTTTATAGTGGCAAAAATCATCAACATTACAGAACTACAAAGTAGATGTTGCCTAACATTAGACATAATGGTAAATAGTAGCCAAGATTAGGCCTACATTCATACATAGCTGATAGAAGCTGAATGTCCGTATGTACTGCATAAGGAAACTCCACTCCTTTTCTGTCAGTTCTAAAATTTTATCCATGTCTTATAATTCTGTTATTAGTAGTGTGTGGCGTTATTGCTTGTTGGGGTAGGGTGGTAACAATAGTCAATGTGGAAATTAAAGACCGCTTAAATCGATTAATCAAGAGAACGAGTCGCATGATTGGTACTGAACAGACAGGGACTGGTGATGCATATCGCACCCTTTTACTACAAAAATTGCACACAGTATGGACCGACGTCAGTCACCCTTTACATAACCTTCTAGCGGATTAGCTTATAGTTCGTGGCGGCAGACTTAGACTTCCAAGCTTTGGCACTAAAACCCGGCACCCCTTATCTCAAGTTCCACAGGCTATTTGCTGTCACAATAGTAATTTTTAACGTTAGTTGTATTTTTTGTCATTTTTGTTTCTGTGACTGCTGCCTTTTGTTGCCTATTTGCTGTTTCAGTATTTGTTCTTATATGTTTTAATTGTTTGTTTATTTCCTTTTTGGTGCTCTATTATGATATTGTGCAATATGTTTATTTCATTGTTGAATTCAGTTTTTATTTTATTTTACCGTTTTGACACTTTCTTGTTTTCTGCCACTGTTTTAGTTAGATTTTACTCTTGTTTAATTCTTTTTATAAATTCCATTTTATTTTTCCTCTTTTATGTTGCGAGCATGGTAATTTCCAGTGATGGATTAATAAACTTCTATTCGATTCTGTTCTGTTCTACCACTAGGACGGTGGCATAGAATGATAGGTACAGTATATATAAGTATAGTGTTCAGTGAACTTTAACATCGTCACCACCTCACTGAACCCCATAAAGTTAGTGTACCTAACATTCTGTGATCTTCAACCCCTTACCTACAAAAGCCGAGAAGTTCGAGGGACAATGAAAACTCACATCAACTTCTCCGTACACCATTCCAACGGATAATGTGACCAGAGAAATCAAAACAAAAGAGGGGTCTTTCAAGAACGTTTCATTATAGCATGAAAGTTATTGCATATTCTCAAAATAAATGACAAGTTTCAATTTTAATAGAGAACAGAGCCGTCTGACAAGAATAATGTATTGTGCTCAGTTTATTCTCCGTTAATATAGAACGAAATGAAAATGGAGAAATAAATACAAACGTTTTTGATGTTGGTAACTAATGCAAGGACTCCGAGACTCAAAGGCTTTTAACATTATATTAGCTATTCAATACAAGCAAAGTTTTCGGAACAAACCTAGGCTAGCCTTTTTGCTCAAGTACTCGTTTTCAAAAGTCATCATGCTAACAATAACAGTCTGGTCTTGACATATTTGGGCATATGCGTCAATCTAAAACCTTTGTATTTGTTTCTGTGTATTCTTGCGGCTTGGTTTAGGCAATTTTGGACGAAAGACCCACAGACTGCAGAGTACATTATGCCTGCTGTTTTAACTGGTGTGTGCATTTATTGTAGCCACTTTAAAACACAATTTGAATTCTGACTGCAGGTCTTAAGCAGACCTCTAAAATTACAAATTTCATTCAGTCTGAATATTTCCAAAGTATGTAAAAGACAAATTGAGCACGATGATCGGAAGGTTGTACTTAGCACGCTCTACATCTCCTTTCAATCTGAAAATTTATCTGTTTATTGGAGTCAAAGTTAGCAAATTGAACGCGAGACGAGTACGAAGTCCATGTAAAATATTCCTCAATGAAGTAAAACTTACGATAACGATTAAAGTTTTCATGATTTTACAAATAAGCGCTTTTCATGTTGGGGAACATGGTTTTCCTTCAATGATAGCATTTTCTCTTTTTCGTTATTTTCAGCTTTTTCTTTCTTTTAATTCCTTCTTTCAACCAAGGAAGCACACGCCCCAAACAACCCCTGGATAAGCCCCTAAAATAATTGATTGGGTCTAGATACAGTGTGCCTTCAAGTGTTGGCTATATTGCCCAGGCTACGGTCAGCACATAGCTATAGATAGGGCCTATTTTAGCCTGATTACTTTTAATTATATTGCAAGTACCAGACTGTATTATTGTTAGCACGATGACACTCCAGACAAGTGCACGAGAAAAGGCTAGCTCAGGTCTGTTCCGGATATTTCTCTAGTTTTCATTACCTGATATAGTTTCATAAGCCTAACCTGAATCTCGGAGTCCTCGCATTAGTTTCCAATACCAAAACATTTTTGCTTTATTTCTCCCTTTAAACTTCTATTAAGGGTAGAATATAAAGGAGCAGAATACATTGTTTTGGTCCATGCGTGTCTGTTTTCTATTAGTATTGAAACTAGTTTATTTATTTTGAGGATATGCAATACTCTTCATGCTATAATGAATTATTCTTGTTTTTAGACTTCTCTTTTCACATTATCCGTTAAAATGGTGTACAGAGAAACCGATGTGCGTTTTCTCTGTCCCTCGAGCTTCTCGGCTTCCGTCCTTAACAGTATATAGGAGAACATCTGTTTGACCATGACTTGGGGGCACTATATCACTATGCCGCACTGTCTACTCAAAGTTTGTAAGGAATTGTCCAAAAACCGTTTTGGTCTTTGGATGAACACAATTGAACGTTTGGTTGAAAGAGTTTTGATTTTTTTTTTATTTATTTATTTATTTCCTTAGGAAAGGGACCTATGTAGTCAGGTTGGTGTGTGTGTGTGTGTGTATGTCTGTGCCTGTGACACTTGTTTGGGTACGCTGTAACTCAAGAAGGGAAAGTTGGACTAAACTTACACTTGGTACCTGATCTGTTATAGTGAGAAAGTGTGCCCTGTTGTTTTTGGTTCGCCGGGGTCGAACACTGAAAACCATGTTAACGTAATATCTCAAGTTAGGAATCTTGGATAGAGTTCATAATTGGTATGTGGATGCGTTATGTTAATAAAATAAATAAATGCTATTGCTTTTGATAGAAGTTTCGGTTCATCTGGGGTCATGGGGTCAAACACTGAAAATAAGGTAGAAAGCTTGGATAGATTTCATACTTAGTATGTAGATGCGTTACGGTAATAAAGTAAATGCTTTTGCTTTTGATGGAGGTCAGAAGTCATCTGGGGTCATGGGGGCCAAACACTGAAAACTTGTTAACACAATATAGCAAGATAGGAAGCTTGGATAGATTATTTCATATTTAGTATGCGGATGGGTTATGGTAATAAGATAATTCCTACTGGGGTCACCGAGGGTCAAACACTGAAAACCTTGTTAACACGATATCTCAAGGTAGAAAGCTTGAAAAGATTTCTTTCTTGGTATGTAAATGCGATATGGTGGAAGATTGATCCTATCGTCTTTGGAGGAGGTCAAAAGAAGCTTCCAGAGGTGTCATAACTTGGTATATAGATCGGCCATAGTGAGAAGGTGTGCCGTGTTGTTTTTGGTGGAGGTCATCTGGGATCACCGGGGTTATGCACTGAAAACCTTGTTAACACAATATCTCAAGGTAGAAAGCTTGAATAGATTTCATACTTGGTATGTTAATGCGATATGGTGAGAATATTGATCCTGTCGTTTCTGGTGGAAGTCAAAGTTCATCTGGGGTCACCGGGGTCAAATACTGAAAACTTTATTGTTAACACAATATCTTAAGGTAGGAAGCTGGATAGATTTCATACTTAGTATGTGGATGCCTTATGGTGGGAAAAAAATTTTATGTTTGATGAAGGTCAAAAGAAGTTCATCTGGGGTCATGGGGGTCAAACACTGTTGTTAACACAAAGCTCAATAAAGGAAGCTGGGATAGATTTCATACTTAGTATGTGGATGGGTTATGGTGAGAAGAAAAATCCTATTGTTTTGGTGGAGGTCAAAGGTCATCTGGGGTCACCGAGGTCAAACATTGAAAACCTTGTTATCACAATAGCTCAAGTTAGGAATCCTTGATAGATTTCATACTAGGTATATAGATCCGCCACAGTGAGAATGTGTGACCTATTGTTTTGGTAGAGGTCAAAAGTCATCTGAGGTCACCGGAGTCACACACTGAAAACCTTGTTAACACAATATCTCAAGGTATGGAGCTTAGATACATTTCATACTTGGTATATGGATACGATATGTTGAGAAGATTGATCCTTCCGTTTTTGGTGGAGGTCAAAGTTCATCTGGGTCACCGGGGATCAAACACTGAAAACCTTGTTGTAAATATAAAATCTCAAGGTAGGAAGCTTTGATAGATTTCATACTTAGTATGTGGATGCCTTATGGTGGGAAAATATTTTTATTTTTGGGTGGAGGTCATCACCAAGGTCATCTGGGGTCACTTTAGGTCAAACTCTTCAAACCTTTTTTATCACAAAATCTCAGTGTAGGGACCTTGGATAGATTTTTTACTTCACATGGTGTTGCATTAAATCCAGCAGAAAACCCATATGAGTTTTTTCGGATGTCAGAGGTGAAATTCTCAGATAACGAAAAGCAAATTCCCGAGAATTTCCAAGGTCAAATATGAACACAAAACTGTATCAGTCTAGCACATTAAGATCACATTCAACCAATGACTGAAAAATGGGACATCTTGCAGAGATTTATCTCAAGTTTAGGTGGAGTTATTACGATTTTATCCTCAATTCTGCCGTTATAATAACCGCGTCAAATATCGCTTTTTAATGATATTTAACCCCAAAAGTGACCATCCAATATTTGCCATCACGTTGAACCGACGTCTGTAAGGACGCAACGTTTCATGACTGAGAACATTGACGTATGTGCTCATTTATTGATCATGTCAGGACAGATTATGAAATAAATATCACAACTTGATAGCGAAAACCTTATACTTGGCGAAGATCAGATAAAGGTTATCATAGGTCATTTTGAGGTCAAGGTGTGGACTTGAAGGAAACTTGGTAGATGAAGTCAACATTCACTGCCAACAACTTTGAAGGCTATGTAATAGTCACCAGAGTCACAGGCAAACTTCACATTACCTATTATTTCCTTTTTTGTATGCTAATGTATAGGCGTACCAGACGGGGGCAGGGGGCAGACGGCCCCAAAAAATTTCTGAGGCCGAAAATTCGGGCAGAAAATGACAAAAATTCGGGCACAGAATAGGTGCAATTCCGGCAGAGACGAAGTAAAAGTGAAAATATTACCCGAATTTTCTACTTAGCTCCCGAATTTTGGATCAAATGTCCGAAAAATGTGCAAAGTTTTCGCGCGCTCCGCGCGCATGTAGTGTTTTGATGGTCTATTTTATGCACATGAACTTAGGGTTACCAAACGTCTGGTTTAACCCGGACATGTCCTATTTTACTGGTTCGCGCAGGCGTCTGGGCGGATTTGTGAAATTGTTCACAATGTCCGGATGTCATGTATTTCTCACAGGATCTGACGGGTATTCCCTTATTTTGCTTTGTGGACTCAATATTTTGAAAGCTTTGCTGGTCGTACTATGGGCCCGACCGTTCGAGTAAATGCTAATGCCGTGAAAAGTGAATATAAATGACAGTATCCTACCTTGTATTTCTTCACAAATACAAGGACTATAGATTCCACGTCCCGCATTTGAAAGTTTTACTACGTACTTCACTTATTGTAGCGACCGCAAAATGCATCGCGCGGGCCTAGGCCTACCTACTGTTGTACAATGAGTACAGCGTCTGCTACCTTCATTACCGGAGAGCACGGTCTAACAGCCGCGTGTTCCGAGACTGGGGAGGCACGTACCACCCGAGTTATGACAGACCTGTGCAACAAGTCGCCGTTATCATAGACGCCTTCCAATTTTATGTGTTACGATTTCTGGGAATCCCATCATCATGACGTCAAGTTTTTGGAAGGGTGACATGAGCGCCGGTCGGAACTCTAACCAAAACATACTTCATTCAAGTTAAAAAACTCTGGTTATAGCAACAAATATTGCACCATTTTGCATCTAGACACCCTTGAAAACCGAAAAATTTCCACAAGGGGCACCCCTCTCCTTAAACCCCTCCCCAGGACGGCGATCCATATCCTCCTTTCCAGAGAATAGATATGGTAACCCTACCTGAACTGCAACGAAATTCGGGCAACTCTTTGAGATTCGGACAAAACATTTTCTGTAACCCACAAATAGGAAGAGTCCCCTACGCTTGTGTGCTCATGGCTCAGTTTCATTACATTCAGCAAGGAATCATAGTGCCTTTTGAACTCTTCATTTTGGGTGGTGACCTTTTGGGGCCATTTTTGACAATTTTTTTCCAATTTTACAAAACAAAAAGGTACTTTAGGTGATATACTCCAAACCCTGTGGTCCTGTACCTTTTATACTTGGGCTTTTCTCAGCATGCATTTGTTGTGCACAGATATCTCAGACAAAGGATTTGAGTAGGTGACCTCTTTAGTGCATGAAATGATTTTCCAAAATATTAATGGAGTTTTCGGCATTTTCCGAATTTTTCTGTTGTTTTTGATTTCTTGCCGAAGGCAAAAGAAATCTATGCGATGGTTATGTCGTGTGTGTATGTGTATGTATACGTGTGAATGTGACAGCTTTGCTTGTAAATACGATATCTCAAGAAGGGTAACTGTGAGGATCTCATACTTGGTGTGTGGATTGGCAATACAAAGCAAATGAACTTTCTTGCTTTTGGTGGAGTTCAAAGGCCATTGCGGGTGAGAAGAGATCAAAATATTAAAACCTTGAAAACATGGTATCTCAGAAAAGGTAACTGTGAAGGGGTCCCATACTTAGCATGTGTGTTGGCCATATTAAGTAGATGATACCTCTTGCTTTTAGTGGAGGTAAAATGTCATTTTGGGTCACCAGAGGTCAATCGGTAAATGCCCTGGAAATTGCTTCTTAACACGTTATCTCCCTAGGGATGAAAGTGGGGATGTCATACTCATCCTGTAGATTTTCCATAGTAAGTAGATGATCCCCATTGTTTTTGGTGGAGGTCAAAGGTCATTTGGGGTCACCAGAGATCAAAAGGTCAAAACCTTGTAAACACGATATCCCCAGAAGGGAAACTGTGAGGAATCTCATACTTAGTATGTGGATTTTCCATATTGAGTAGATAATCCCTATTCTTTTTAGTGGATGTCAAAGGTCACTTGGGGTCACCAGAGGTCAAAAGGTCAAAAACTTGTAAAACGATATGTCAAAAAGGATAAATGTTAGGGATCTCACACGTGACATGTGGATTGTTCGTATTGAAGAGATATTTCGTTTTAGTTTTGGCGAAGATTAAAGGTCATTTGAGGTCACTAAGGTCAAAAGGTCAAAACCTTGTAATCACAATACCTCAAGAAGGATAATTATGAAGGATCTCACAATTTGATACCATCATTTTTCGCAGAAGTCAAAGGTCATGTGGGGTCACAAAAGGGCAAAACGTGGTAAACATATTTTAAGGAGGATCAGTGTGGATTGCTCACATTAAGTATGTAAATGACCATATAGGGCAGGTGATGTCTATTATTTGGGGTGGAGGTGAAAGGTCATTTTGGGTCACAAGATTTTAAAAGGTTTTGACCTGGTAAACATTATCTATAGTAGGATAACTGTTAGGGATCTCACGTTTGTCAAGTGGTTGATTCATGGTTGTTACAATATATCATATGGCAAGGAATTACTAAGCCGTTTGGCTTTCTGGTTAAAGAAAAGTAGCAAATTCAACCTAACTTTGGCAATTATTGTCAATGTAACTCCACCCAAAAATGGTGAAATTGCACAGAACATTTTGTTAGCTTTACTTTAGTGGCTGAATGCAGGCTGAGGAGAGTATGATGACAAAGTTATAATTATTTTAAAAATGTCTGCAAATCTGGGTTCACATTCGAACCAGGCGTATGGATTTTTTTAAGTTGATTTTTATTTCATTTAAAAGAGATGTGGAAAGATCAAGCGCATGTTAAACGTCACAAATGAATTGTTGGGTGATGCCACGAAGCATTTAGTTTTTACAAGTACTGAAAGATGGTTTACAGAAATTTTTATTTCATAAATCAATCAACACCGTTCAACACGATAAGTTCCTGAACTGTAAATTCACCGAGGCAGCAATGAAGATTTCAGGCGTATCTTTTTGCTACAAGTTTTTGTCACTTCAAATACACGCACTCCGTAATGCATCACTACATAACTATATGCCACCGTGTACAAAACATGATTGTCAGCAACAGGGTACACGAAACAAAATCTTCGCTAGATATGACTAAACAAGGAAAATGTCGTACAGCCTGCTATTTACAGGTGCGTCCCTAAAGGGTAGCACACTACTAATTCAAAGGGGAATCCAAGCGGAGGGGGTTATCCTACGAATTTAACATTCTAGAAGAACTTTTTGGGGAACAGATTAGACCATGTTAATGAAGGGATGTGTTCAATTTGTGATGTGTATTTGGTAGGAAATTAGTTGAAGTACTCATTCTGTAAAAATAAAGAAAATTGAAGGTATTTCAGGCACTTTTTTGCAATATATTCTTCCGCTATGCAAAACGGCATTTGAATAAGTAAAAAACAGGAACCACCATTCTATTTTACAAGCCCTTCTAGTTCAAAATTTCTACGGTCATGGTACACAAATCTGAAATCTTTGTGAAATGCCTTTCCGTCAGCATTCATACGAGGGGTAGCTTGTTCCCGTTGAAAACTTCTACAAGGGTTCCAGGGGCCACGAAATGGACCCAGATTAGTGTGTAAGTCAATGGAGGAATAATTGGTGGTGTGCTACCTAAAGGGAATGTTTCTGAAAAAATGAATATTTGCAATTTTAGTAAATTAAAGGTAATAATGAGTGATCCTGTGTAGGTAAGACCATGTATGCATACTAAAGCGTCAATTTCACGATTGAGTAGTTGTCTTGGGCCAAATTCCCGTTTTTCGAGATTTTGCTGTATTAAGGGGTAGGGGTATAGCTTGGTGAATCTGTGTAGTTTTCAGCTCGAGTAAGTTATATTGATAATTCTGATGACTTTGTGGGCCTTGCGTCTCTCTCGTTAAGAGGACACAGGGACCTAATCTGCGAATTAATTCACTGGTAACATGCACTGTGTGGACGAACGTGTTGCTGCATTTGTGATCTTCCTAAACATGTATGATTATCGTCAGAACAAAGGATGCAGGCCTTAACTGAATTGTATGAACCATTTATTTGTCATTACCTCATTTTTCTTCTTTGCTGGAACCAGATCTACTGATAAATGTTCAACGGCTTGTTCAGTGGCCATTTTTTAATAGACAAATGGATAGTCTGTACCCAACTAAGGCTGCAGTCATGCAGAAGCCAGGCGATTTCTGATAGTATTTTAAAGCATAAAAACTCCTCTCTTAATGATACTGTTTGCAAAAATAGGACATAAAATGGAGTTTTCTTTTTAAGGAAGAGCATATAGAAAAGAAGTAAACACATTCTTACATGTAGCTAGTTTTACTTGAAGGGTTTCGTCACTTTTGTGGCCAGTAATGATGCCAGCCCAGACTGTAGCACTGTAGCAGTATACACTGCGTACACTTAAAGTGAAGGGGGGTAGAAATTGCAATGTAACTGTATCATACAGTTTTTATTTCGTCTACAAAACTATTCTAGGGACTCAGTGGTGCAACTGAGATCATTTTTTGGAACATTTTACATTATAGTGTGCACATGTGGATGCACTGGGACCATATTTTTGCTTAAGTAAGTGCCAAAGAGAGTTTGGTAGGCCAGAATTAGTAGAACAGAATGAACAGAAGTACATGTAATTCTTCCCC